>PYXC01000407.1:5455000-5587500 GCA_015244755.2 Tenualosa ilisha
GAGAGGAGAGAGAGAGAGAGGGGGATAGAGTAACTGTCTGTAACCGGTATCTTTTTACCATTTTACCAGTTTCCATTAACGTCCTTCACTGATCCCCAAACTGCTTGGCCAGGAGAGTCAAGATTTTTACACATTTTCTGCCTGAGGATGGCAGGAGGAGAAGCCAGGGGAGACAAAGAGAGAGTGAGGCAATGAGAGGGGGAATGAGGCAGTGAAGAAGAAGGAGAGAGTGAAGTGAAGGAGTGAAAGAGAGAGAGAGAGAGAGAGAGAGAGACGAACGAACAAACGCATTTCATCTTTCACTTCAGTGGGAACAAAGACTTGATCACAAGGGTACGCAGGTGCCACACCACATGATAAAGCACGGTGCTTTGACCCCAGCAATGTGAAAGGGAGCTCCAACTCAAGAGAACACATACACACACACACACACACACACACACACACACACACACACACACAGTGTATACTATGCACACAAGTAAGCCATCCTCTGTCTTGGCATGCATTATGCATGCAAATGTGCTGTAGGTTTGTGAAGCTACAACCCAACACACACACACACACACATACACACACACATACAGTATACACACATCCAGTGGCTGGTTTGCACTCTGGAACCCTTGTGGAGGCTCATTGAGCGTTAATGTGTGTGACAGGCGGGGATATTAAGATCTGGGGAAACTGTTGGGACTCCTAAGAAGCTGAGCGCTGAGCCCTACGTCTCCACACTGCCTTTGGAGCCCTCTAATTGTCCCCAGCACCACCTAGAGAAGGCCCCCGCTCCACCCGCTCCATGTGTGGCCACTCTCCCAGTTCCTCTCCTTCTTTCTGCGCACAGAATTGTATTTATTTCTTTTTTTTGCCTTGTTTTTCCATAGGGTCAGCATAAATCCAGTCTTAAGGAGAGCGACATTAGTGATGATGAATGCGTTTTATGTATCATTAATCACTCCTGGAGAGCTGAGAAGACAGATAGAGGGAGAGAGAGAAGGAGAGAGCGAGAGAGAGAGCAAGAGAGAGAGAGATCCTTCGTTTGCCCTCCCTTTGTTTGCCATACGTGCCTCTCAAAGATGATTTATGTATCCAGAGCTGTAAACCCAACCCACAAAAAAGTGCTCCAATCAAAGTGACAAAGTGAAATACATACCATATTTGAGCTCTGCTCGCTGCCTAATTGTGTTCAATCATAGGGAGGAATGTGTGCTGTGGCCAGCATTGAGTCTCTGTCAGTTTTTGAGAGCGTGGTAAACGCTCACCACCAACAACACTTCAAATAATTAGTGTCAGACCAACGTCTGCTTTTGTCAGCTTCATAAATTTAAATATAGCTTTGGGCTGGAAAACCAATTGATGCAAAATTTACATTTTTAACGCCTATTGTGTTGTCATAAAAAATGAACCTGGAGGACTCATTTGTGTTTACCCCAGTTTTTAGGCATCACATGTGTAGAATGTATAATAAAAATGTTGTGTGTTGTAAAAATGAGTGATTGAGCTTGCTATACAAAAAAATATAGCAAGGGCATTTCACATATGAGTTCAAAAGAGCATTTTTTGCCATTTAGTCGATAAATCCTATGTTGGCATTGGAATTGACAACACCATGTTTACCAAGAGGATTAACCGGCTTCCTTATCAGTTCTTCAAATGTTATCAGCATCATCTCGCAACATTTTTCACCCTTATTTGTCAGCATTCACAAACCAGCCGCTATCAGCTCACCTAGTGAAGGATAAAAAATTATAAATATTTTTCTCAGGCTTTATATTTTTTCCCAGTGGTTGTTGCCAATGTGTGTTTTTTTATCTAAATGGTGATAAAAGTGTGTTTGTGCTGGGCTCTCCCGGTGGTCTGGGTGGGCAGCGGCGGGCAGGTGGGCAGGCGGCGGGCAGGTGGGCAGGTGGGCAGGCGGGCAGGTGGACATGCCTTTGTTTCCTCCTCCGCTGTTGCGCGGCTTTGTAGGGGTAAGCGGGTCACCGGGAAGCAGCTCTGCTCCTTGCCGGCATTCTAAAAGGAGAAAAAAAAATGGAAAACTGAAACCCCCACCACCCCCCTCATGTCTTTATTAAATGTGAATATTTATAATTGGATCAGCATGGGGCCTCTGGAGGAGTTCTCCTCTCAACACTCCCCTCTCATTTATTACGTGAGAGGACTTACGTGTGGCTTTTATTTAATGTTGGACCTATTGAGGGAGGGATGTGTGTGTGTGTGTGTAAATGTATATGTGCATGAGTAAACAGTATTTGTGTCTTTGTGTTTGTGTTTTTGTCCATATGTGCCTATTTACCAGTCAGTGTGCGTGTATGTGCGTGTGTGTGTGTGTGTGTGTTGTTGGATGTGTAGGCTCGGGGTAAAGGACACAGAGAGGAAGGAGAAAGAGACAGAGCGCTGGTGACCGCAGAAGGTGACAGTGAAATGGCAGAAAGTGATAACCACTTCCTCCATGTCTTATCTTAATTAAAAATGAGATGACCTGCACTGAGGGGTGCTGCTATTAGACATACAGCTAATAAAAGCTGGCGTGCCATCACCAATCTACGCTTGCACAGTAATGTGTGTGTGTGAGTGTGTGTGAGCGTATGTGTGTGTGTGAGAGAGAGAATGGGGGGGTGGGGGGTGGGGGGGGGGGGTCTCTGACGGGGGGTTGGCTCATGAGAGCATGTGCCCTAGACTATGATCGTCAACAGGGAACAGGTGGAGAGGTGGCAGAGTGCATCCCCCTTTTTTAATTGCTTTCCTCTCGTTTCACCCTCTCCTCCTCCTCCCTCCCTCCCGCTCTCTCTCCACCCGCCCCTCTCTGATTCCCCCTCTCTCTCTCCATCTCTCTCTCTCTCTCTCTCTCTCTCTCTCTCTCTCTCTCTGTCTCTCTTCCCTCCCCTCCAGTGCTGATGAGTGGAGTTGCGCTACTAAAAGACTTTAGATCAGCGGCCCAGTGCTGCTGCCAGAGATTACAGCCTCCTCCACTGCACTCCCATGCTAATCACCTGGCCTTGTTGATAAGCACCATGTGTGTGTGTGTGTGTGTGTGTGTGTGTGTGTGTGTGTACGTGTATGTGTTTATGTGTTTATGTATGCATGTGTGGGTGTGTATGTTTGTGTGCTGCCAGTGACTGTGGGTGTATCTGTGCATGATAGGGTATGTACACATGTATAGTTATGTAAATGGCTTTTAGCGCAGGACGTGTGTCTTTGTGTGGACATGTGCATTCTATAAATCTGTGCACGGCTGTGGACCGTATATAAATTTACACCCCCTATATGATTGCACATGTGTAGGTTTGGATATACTGCGTGTGTGCTTATTTTTTTTTTTTCAGCTTTAAGTGTGTGTGTGTGTGTGTGTGTGTGTGTGTGTGTGTTTGAGTGTTTGTATGTGCAGATATTAGTGTGCATGGTCTTCCTCCACTTCTGTCTCTTTGGGCTCTGATGGATGAGGACTGCCAGTCGTTCATATTGTCTGTATATATATATATATATATATACGCGTGTGTGTGTGTGTGTGAGAGTGTGTGTTTACGTGCACATTTTGAGCCCTGATGAATGGGGACACTCTGCGCGCTGTTTAGATTGCTCTGTCACACAGTGGCCCTAGTGTCTGCTTGATTAATACGGAGGCTGGCGTGCCGACGAGGGCTGACAGAGACGGAGTGGCAGCGCAGGGGGGCCGCGATAGCACCAGTGCATATGGCCACTCCGACTCATGCTGGGGTCCACGCCTACATTGCTACTGACAGCCCCGCTCCTTAGCCCAGAGCCCTCAGGATCAAGAGGAGCTGTGTGAGAAGCCCTCGTTCCGTGTGAGTAATGCTTCTGCCACTCTCCTCGGTGTCAGACGGGCCAGCGCTAACTGCCATTAACCCCGTCCGTCTCCCCGCCAGAACAATGAAGCTGCAGTTAATGAGCTCCATGAGAGGGAGAGAGAGAGAGAGAGAGAGAGAAAGAGGGAGAGACTTTGACTTTTAAAAGCCTTCATTACAAATTCACAGGAACAGATAATACACCTTCACAAACAACTTTCTAGGAAAAGTCTTTTTGATAAATAAATAGCAGGGAATAAATAATTAATAATAAGAGAGAGAGAGAGAGAGAGACTCCTCCTCTCTGATTTTTTCATGGGGAGCTCGTAATCCAAAGCCAAAGCTGTTTCCAATAATTCCAAAAGGGCTAATCAAATATATCTGCCTGTGTGCCTTGTGCAGGGAAGGAATGAAGTCTTTCAGTGGGCAAGATGGCATTCATTCACTTCTCGTCAGTTCTATTTGGTGCAGCTAACTATGAGGGACTGGGGCCATTGAAGTGGTTTGATCGTGACATTAGTTCACAACAAAGCATGAAAGACAAACCAAGAACACCCGTGCCGCACTCCCAATTGGCCACGTTCTCCTTTTGGATTACCGAAAAGCACACGCACGCATGCCAAATGCCTCGCAACGCTCCCTCAGAAGTGGCTGCTCAAATGGCTTTTAAATTACCGGTCCATTAAGGCGGCATATTGTTCACATTCCGACCCTGAGCCATTTCAATTAGCTAATGAGGAGTAGAGAGCAGACTGCAGGGGAACCCCCACCACCCCCCTCAGTTTGGATGGGGGTGCAAGATACAGTCTAAAGGGAAAAGAGAGAGAGAGAAGAGAAAAAGACGAGGATGAAGTGTCTATGAGAAGTGTAATTAGACTGGGAAACGGGAAGAGAGGAAGGAATGAGACACCTCACTTGGTGACAAAAGACCCGTAACCATGGCAAAGAGGTTATTACCACAGAGCCCCGGCTGGAGTGGGGATGATCTGGTGTGGAGGGAGTCATTTCAGAATCCGTTTTTTTTTTTTTTCCTGTCTCTCTCTCTTTTCGTCCTTCCTGTGCTGTTTCTCACTCACCCTCTCCCTCTCTTTGTCATGCTCTCATGCAATCGTGTCTTTTTTTTCATCCCTCTTTACGGCATCCATCTCTCATCCTTTACTCCAACTTCTTGTCCTGACAGTAACACATCCCTGCCATACTCAAGCAGCAGCAGCAGAGCCCACTGTTAAACACTCCTAAGGCTCTCATGTCACACAAACAAAGCCTTCACCTTGTGTGTCTTGGTAAAAAGTTCCCCAGAAAGGCAAAAGTTTAAAGGGCTGTCTGTGACTGCGCCAAGATGTCCGAATGCACCCATGAGCATTATACTGTAGTTCTGTACAGTCTTTAGGTGCTCTTAATTGATGTCCAACTTGTCGGCATGTATTTCCAAACTCTTTGTTTGTGTGTGTGTGTGTGTGTGTGTGCGTGTGTGTGTGTGTGTGTGCGCGCGTGTGTGTGTGTGCGTGTGTCTGTCTGTGTGTGTTTGTCTTGCACGCAGGCATTTTTTTCCAATACAATCACACGAGGATGTGTGAATTGCGGGAAACAGGAGATAATTCTGTGTGGTCAGTGCTTTTCTAAAAATACCTGTGTGTGTGTGTGTGTGTGTGTGTGTGCCTGCTATCTGTGCGGATAGTGATGTCTGTCCTCACCCAATTTTCCAGCCCATTGCTTTGGCTCAAACACCTCTAAAAATGATTAATCCGGCCGCTGATGGCGGGGAAGTGCCTGTCTCTCACTGTGGCAGTAGAGGGCCTTTTCTCTGGGTTATTTCCCACTCATCCGCTGAGACCTGATTGTTTGTGTGTCCGTCTCTCTTGTACTGTGTGTGTGTGTATGTGTATATGCGTGTGTGCGTGTATGCGTCTGTGTGTATGTGTGTGTGTGTGTGCGCGCGCGTCTGCGTGTGTGTGTGCATCTGTGTGTGAATGTTTTGTTCCCCACAGGGGAAGTCTTAGACACATTTGATACACTTAGGCTGTAGGTCCCATGGAGCCGGTGGTTAGTGCCCAGTGGCCATAGGAAGCTCTATAGGAGCAGAGAGCCACAGGCAGATTAGGCTGGGAGGGAGAGGAGAGGAGGAGAGACCCACTGAAATAGCTGCCTGTGGACAAGATGCACCTTCATTTTAATCTACAGTAAATACCAGAGCATGACTGCATGACTGACTCCCTCATCTGTGTGAGCAGATTACATGCCTGACACAGTAGATTTGTATCTTTGTCTGCATGTTTGCATGTGTATGATGTTGGAAAGTTGATAAACCAGTTGCATTCAAGTTCTTTGAACACTTCGAACCAGAGGCAGGTATGTAAACACAAGGAAATATTCCAAATTGTTCCACGACTTCAGCAGACTGTTTGCCAGTGCTCGCAAGTGTTTACTGCCAACCAAAGAGCAAGGGAAAAAAATAGTCCTTGTCAGTCTTTGTTCAGGAGCGCACCTCATTATAACTGATTTATGCATAAATATGAACTCTCATACAACCCCAAACACACATGTACACACACACACACACACACACACACACACACACACACACACACACACACACACACACACAGAACAGTTAGGTTAGGTGAATGCTGGAAGAATTTTCTTTGTTCTCTGCTGCCTCTGAGCTGCTGTCTTCACCACCTCACTGCATTTGTTGTTGTTCTGCACAGCGTGCGTGTTTGTGTGTATGTGTGTGTGTGTGTGTGCGCGCGCACGCGCGCGTGTGTGTGGTGTGTGTGTATGTCTGTGTGTGTGTGCGCGCGCGCGCAGGTGTGTGTGTGTGTGCGTGTATGCACGCACGTGTATTTGTGTGTAAAGCACTATATGAAATGCTTTTAAGACATGCTCACCATTCAGAAATAATGTGCACAATATGTTTGTGTAGATTGTGTTTGCGTGTACTGGATGTCTGTGTGGAAAATGGTAATAGTTCCCTGAAGGGCTCTGTGTGGGTAGAAAAGTGTTCAAACAGTTCAGGGCAAATTGTATATATCTGTGACAGATCTGCGTCACACAAACACAAACACACACAAACACACACACACACAAACACACACACACACATACACACAGAATACATGTGGACAGTATTGTTTGTGACTATACATATAAATGAATAGAGTGCTCCAAAGGAGGCATAAATACAGAAGATTTAATATATGGCTCACTGGGAAGGTGTTCATGGTTGCTCTGGGTTTTATGAGTGAGTGTCAGAGAGAGAGGAGGGAGGGCAGGGAGTATGTGTGTGTCTATTGTGTGTGCGCTAATGCGTGTTTACACTGTCACTGTGTGTGTATGTGTATGTGTGTGTCTGTATGTGTATTCAGTGTGTAAAGCACAGTTGTATTGAGCTGTTAAGATTAAATGTGTTATTTTTGGCATTGGCTTGCTTAGCAGGGGGGCTGTGTAGGGTAGAGGGTAATATAAGGGCTTTGTGTGTGTGTGTATGTGTGTGAGTGTGTGTGTGGGTGTGTGGGTATTTGGATGTTTGACAGCTGTGTGTGTGTGTGTGTGTGTAATTGGATGTTTGACAGCTGTGTGTGTGTGTGTGTGTGTGTGCGTGTGTGTGTGTGTATGTGTGTGTGTGTCACATGTTTCCTGTAGAGTCCTGTGAGTGCTCCATTATGGCCTCCATTATGATCTATCAGTGAGGGAGAGCACCGTGTGTGTTTTATCAGTCCATCCAGCATAAGCAACCCTATGGATCCCCACACGCATGGAGGATGGATAAACCATTTGAGCGCGTGTGAAACCCAGAGCTTTTCCTGCCGAACAGAAGGCTAGTCCTCCCACAGGGTCCTGCGTGTGTTGGGAGATATCAGTCCTGCGAAGGAGAACCTCTCCTGGCGAGCGTCCTGCTCGGGCGGCAAGCGTCCAACTGAACTGTCCAAGGCAATCCCAGTGCTCTGTGTCTTTGTCAAAAGTGCACGGGGCAGCTGCTGGTTCTGTTGGAGCTTTTTTGTGCGTCCTGTAGGATAGGCTGTGGGACAGGCCTTGTTCTCTGAGCTTCAGAAACAGAACACGCAGACTCACGAAACAATCATCTGTCTCTCTGCTTTCCCTTTGCTCTGCTCTGTCTGTGTTGTGTCACATTGTACAAGTGGAGCTGTGTATGTGTATATGTGTGTATTCCTATGTGTATAGTGTGTATCTGTTGCTCATGTCTAGACGGTGTGTCTCTGTGTGTGTGTGTGTGTGTGCGCATGTGTTTGTAAGTGTGTATGTGTGTGTGTGTGTGTGTGTGTTCGTATGTGTATTGTCTCACATGTGTATGTGTATCTGTTGATCATGTGTAGACTGTGTGTGTGTGTGTGTGTGTGTGTGTGTGTGTTTGTATGTGTATTGTCTCACATGTGTATGTGTATCTGTTGATCATGTGTAGACTGTGTGTGTGTGTGTGTGTGTGTGACTAGACTGCGCTGGTGTGCAGGCTTCATGATGTATGTGTGTTGACAGGGAGTGGATGTTGGCTGACACTGCATTAGCTCATTAGGCCGTTGGCCCTAGCCTGCCAGTGAGTGACTTGGCCTGGCCCTCATTTTACACGGCCCGACCTTCAGCACACCACAGCCACACTAACACAGAGATGGTGCTCTTGGTTAGTAGCTAGATTTCTTGTGGAGTTCGAGGCCGGCGGTCTCTGACTTGAGTATGCACACAAGGTCGAGGTCAGATAGATCTCTCAGTACCAATGAGTAGCGCTCTGCTCTGATTGGGTCTCCCCTGGTAAAGATGTAAAGTGTGAACTCTACACTGCGATAGTATATGGCAGGATGAAGCCAATGGACAATTTGCTTGTGTGTGTGTGTGTGTGTGTGTGTGTCTGTTTGTCGATGTGTGCCTGTGTGTCTCTGTGTGTGTGTCTATATCTGTGTGTGTGGTGTGTGTGTGTGTGTGTTGTGTCTGTATGTGTGTCAGTGTGTCTGTGTGTGTGTCTATGTCTGTGTGTGTGTGTGTGTGTGTGTCTGTATGTGTGTCAGTGTGTCTGTGTGTGTGTGTGTGTTTTGTCTGTTTATCGCTGTCAAAATTGTTCACTGATTCCCCTTTAAACCTGTATTTTGTTTGTTGTGGTTGGGAGACCAGTTCCCCCCTGCAGTAGACGGAGAGGATGATGAGACAAAGACTTTCACACACACCTCAGAGAAACCCTGTTATGGCATGTTTGGCCACTGCAGCTAACACACTCCAACGGCATATCCAAGTTTTTCTGTGTGTGACTGTGCATGCCTGTGTGTGTGTGTGTGTGTGTGTGTGTGTGTGTGGTGTGTGTGTGTGTGTGTGTGTGTGTGTGTGTGTGTTTTCAGGGTCTTTTGCTCTTTTAACCTTGTTCCAGAGGCTATGTCACTGACCTATTTCTTTAATTACAATTGATTTCCAGTTTGATGTGCGCTGTCCACAGATTGGCCTGCTGTGCTGTTCCTGGGCCTCTCTCTCTTTCCTCTGCGTTTCTCTGCTCTCCTCTCCCACACATAGAGGCTTAGGGGGGCGTCAGCCAGCGGCGAAGACGTGACCTTTAGCCAACCTGGCCAATCTGGAGCATCTCACTCCACTTTCCCCTCCTCTGGAGACAGGAGCACAGATAGCAGAGAGAAAGTCCAGCTTGGTTTGGTTTTGGGAACACTTAGATAGTGACATAATCAGACCGAGACGAAACAGTAAGACTAACTCACACACGTCTCTATTTGATGTGCTAGCACGGCCACGCAGAGAAGCAAGCACTCAACAGTGAGACCTATGACGACTTCACATCGCCGTATCTCACACTAAGGAAGGGTGTCAGTAAAAAAAAAGATTGTGAGGCGATTAAAAAAAGTAGACTAAACTGTCGAGCGCTTGTTTTATTTCTCTACGCGTTTGATTTAATGTCTGGAAGGTTTAAGGACCCAGTTGAAACAATGCAGGGTGTTGAGCTTCTTTGTTTTTCATGTGTTAGTCCAAGCAAGGAGAGATTTACTCTGAACTGTAGTCACAGTCACAAATGACTACATGTGGTCATTAGGGAGCATAATTGTTTGAATAAACAGGACATTGTTCAGCAAGGAATTAGTTCCACATTATACTTTTGTGGAGGAGCACACATAATATACATTAGCAGCTTCACTCCAACACCACGGAAGTGCTCTATAGCCTTGATCTAAACAATCATTTCATTTGAGTGAAGATTGTTAGGGAAAGGCATACCCATTAAAACTAATGCACTCCACACACAAGAGGAGACATGCTGTGTGTAGATGTTATGTGTTGTGTGTGGATGTTATGTTGTTGTGTAGATTCTCAGGCCAAATGTAGGTTTCAGACCAGAGCTTAATTTGCTTTCTTTCTCTCTGCCTTTGTTAGAATCTCTCTCTTCATACCTGTTCTTCATTCCTTCCTCTCTCTGTCTCTTTCTCTCTTTCACTCCATCACTGTGACACGCTCCTCTGGTCTCACCCCCCTGCACGCTCATACTCTGGCTCACTGACAGCCCTAGATAAACACACACACACACACACACAGGCAGTGAATACACAGGTGTGGACACAAGGGACCTGCAGTACCCTAGTGTGTTACTTAGTGCAGGTAAAACAACAGTAAATCATGTAGGCAGCAAATGCGTGGTGTGTGTGTGTGTGTGTGCGTGTGTGTGGTGTGTGTGTGTGTGTGTGTGTGTGTGTGTGTGTGTGTGATAAAGGAGTGAGCAGCTGTAGTGTGGTACTAATCACACCCCCTGTGCAGATGCGATCTGTGAAGTACAGCTGGAATTGGGGTAGGGGGTCATCATCTGAGTGTGTCAGTGTCTAAGTTCATGTGCTTGTCTGTTGTGTGTGAGTATATGTGTGTGTGTGTGTGTGTATCTGTGTATCTCTGTTTGTGTGTTTGTGTGTCTGTGTGTGTATCTGTGTATCTCTCTCTCTCTTACTCTGTGTGTCTGTCTGTGTGTGTGTGTGTATCTGTGTATCTCTCTCTCTCTCTGTGTGTGTGCCTGTCTGTGTGTGTGCGTGTGTGCGTGCATGCGTGCGTGCATTTGTAGAGGGATAGAATGGAATCAGTTGTGATAGAGTCGATTACATTCTATTGCCCCACACTCCCCAACATTCAGGAGAATAATAAGCTATTGTTATTACCACACACATTATCTGTAATATTTGATTCCATGTAGGAATTCACTGTCTAATATAAAAGATCATCTTTATGTTGGAGTAACTCTGCTTAAGTGAATTTCACTTGGGGTTTGATAATCTCACCTGTATTCTTTTAAACATTTGTAAATGTCACCTTCCTTAATGAACATCCATTGTTTGAGGATCATACTGTCCTTATCTGTGAAAGCAGACAGGCAAACACACAGCATGTCTGAGAAGCCCTCAATATTGAGTATGGATGCCCTTAGGTAACATTCTAGAAGGACTGTTGAGATGTTGGTGCGTCTTCAATTCTTTTTGTGTTACTGTAAGACCAAAGGCAGCCTGATTTGACATTCTCCTCTAACTCAGCCGCCTCTGAGACTCTCGGCTCCTCCAGAAGCTCTTTGAAGAGTTGAGGCGAACCAGAAGAGAAAGAGAGATTGAATTCTTATGTGCAGGGAGGAACGAAAATGAAAGTAAGCATGAAAATAGGTTCTGGTAATGATAAAGCTCTTGCTGTAATTCTGCATAGCTTCTGATGCAACATAGACTGTGAAGGCATTTGTGTGTCTCTGTTTGTGTGTGTGTGTGTGTGTGTGTGTCTGTATGTGTACTTGTGTGTGTGTCTCTGTTTGTGTGTGTGTGTGTGTGTGTGTGTGTGTGTGTCTGTATGTGTATTTGTGTGTGTGTCTCTGTTTGTGTGTGTGTGTGTGAGCAAAAGAGAGAGAGAGAGAGAAAGTGTATCATGCGTGGGTGTGAATACATAGTTTGCTGCATATTACTGTAATGATTGGTGTTGAGGCACTATTGGATGTTGGTTCGCCTGCAGTTTGCAAAGAGGCTCGCATCGTTAGCAATTGAGCGGGTGTGTGAGTGTGTGAGCCAGCCCAGTCAAATATTAATCCAGAAAAGTCTTGAGGGGATGACAGTGTCTTTGATGCCAACTTCAAAGTAGACTGTGTTAAACTCTTTCCTGTTGCTCTGTTTGCAAAGAAGCGATTGTGGAGAGAAAATGGTCTGTCTCGTGGGACTTACACTAGACACACATGGCCATTAGTGCCACTGAAAGAACTTATCAGGGTGTCTGTATTCATGTAGGAATGTGCATGCATGCAGAGTTAACCTATTGTCTGTGTGTGTGTGTGTGTGTGTGTGTGTGTGTGTGTGTGCGCACATGCACATGAGCGTGCACAAATGCACATAAGAGTTATTGTTGCGTATACAAATATGTGTGTGTATGCATGTTTATGAGTGTGTGTGTGCTCCTGTGTGTGCATGCGCTGTATGTGTGAGTGTGTATGTTCATGTATGTGCGCGTGAGTGCATGTGTGTGCATGTACGTGTGTGTGCATGCGCATGCAAGAGCGTGTAGTCGAGTGTGTCTATAACATCAAAAAAAAAAAAAAAAACGGTTAAAACGCGGAGAGCAACCTTGGAGACACGAAACAAGAAGACGCGCCGTTCTTCTCTCTCTGACATTTCTAGCCTGGATGTGCGGCGCTCGTGACAGCCTATAGGCGCACTCGAGCCGTATAGCACAGCGTAAGGTAGCGAGAGGCGGCGAGAGACGAAGAACAAAGGAGCGCCCTCAATACATCACCACGCGCGCGCCTAGTCGACAACATCTGCAGCTGCGCGGCAAACAAAGCCTCCTGCCGAGAGGTTAGCTTCCAAGTCACAGTCGAAGAAGTGCGCTCTCCCTTTCCGTCCCCTAGAATGGGCTTTCGTAGAAGGATGCCTCGGTCTGGTCTTTTTCCCGACACAGCTGCAGTCTGGGGGAATAAACTCAGGAAGCACTTTGTCAGGGAAAGTTTTGAGGAGCAAACGCTGTCTTAACTATGTGTGTGTGTGTGTGTGTGTGTGTGTGTGTGTGTGTGTGTGTGTGTGTGTGTTGCCAAAAAGCAGTTGTGCACAATCGTGCTCCCTGAGTGGAGACACTTAAAGTGTTGGGAAGCGAGGTTGTAGCCCCTAGGCATGGTAGACAGAGTGCACACAGACATAGACATAGACACAGACATAAATGTACACACACTTACACACACACACACTTACACACACACACACACTTACATATACATGTCGTTCACTTTCATCAACAACTGCAACACATACCTTGTACTCAAAAACACTTACATTTACACAATTACAGCAACTCTCATTAAAGAAAAACTACATGTGTAATGAAATGACACACACACACACACACACACACACACGCGCACACACACACACACACACTCTCCTGTGGCAGGCTGTGTGGTTTGTGTGGCGTAGTGCTGAGAGCTGGAGGGAACTGAAGGCGTGTAGCACACTGATAAATAATTTGTGGCCATCAGGAGGGTGTTGGCCTACATTTAGTCTTTTCCCCCATGATGGGCTTAACTGTGCCAATTACTGAACACACACACACACACACACACACACACACACACACATACACGCACACACACACACACACACACACACACACACACACACACACACACACACACACACATACACGCACACACACACACACACTTGCCTAGGCTGAAAAAAATCTCTTTTTCATGGACACACTCTGTCTCTGTATCTCTCACTCTGTCACACTCTGAGACACTCACAGACACATGCAAACACACACACACACACACACGCACACACACAGTGTTTAAAAAGTAACTTCAGTCTGCTTTCATTCCCCCCATACTTTTAATTATGCATGCCTGACTGCTCCACTGTCAGTGACGAACCCACACACGCACACACAACACACACACGCACACATAACACACACTCTGGTGAGAGGTGGCTCCCTAATCGCTCCTTAAAACCCCTCCCCACTAAATGAGCCATATATTCACACTCCTTAGGTTCCTATGAGACACCTTGCTGTCAGCCATTCACACTCATAAAGCACTCTTACACTCCACAGTCTTCACACCGCTCTCTGTGGGAGTGAGTGAAAGAGAGAGAAACTGTGTGTGTGTGTGTGTGTGTGTGTGTGTGTGTGTGTGTCTGTGTGTGTGTGTACATGCACGTATCAACCCTGGGGCAAAGCAGGCGAGAGCGTCTTCCCCTCAGCTTTCTCCCCGACTGAGAGAACTAGCCACTCCAGCCTCAGTGGCCAAAGCTCCTGTCTTCATCCAATAAACCGTGCATGGTGTGTGTGTGTGTGTGTGTGTGTGTGTATGTGCGTGTGTTTATTTCAGTGTGTACGTGTGTGTGTGTGTGTGTGTGTGTGAGTGAGAGAGAGAGAGAGAGAGAAGCATAACAGAGTAGCGTGGATGAAAGTGCTGGGCTGTCCAGTGTGGTCTGTAGGGAGAGCAGAGAGCAGTCGGAGGTCACTCACTCTAAGATCCTGCAAGCTCCTAATTGCCTGGCCCACTCAGAGCAGGTTCACCGCTAGGCTTGAGGAGAGAGGAGTTGCGAGAGAGAGAGAGAGAGAGAGAGAGAGAGAGAGAGAGAGAGAATGTTCTCACACTCTTCGTACATATGGAAAGGGACTGATGGTGAGGTTCGCACTTGATCAAAAAATGTGTGTGTGTGTGCGTGCGCGTGCGTGTATGTGTGTATGCTATTCATCTAAACCTGCCTGTTGCTATCAGACAAAGGCACCAGGTGAATGTACGGGTAAGTGGGTGAGTGAGTAAGTGATTGAGTACGGGAGGTTGTTTAACCTGCAAGTTGTTTAAGCATTAACCAGTTACTTGAAGTTGAACTCCAGTTAAGGAGTTTCACAGTTTCACTTTGTTTCACTGAAAGTTTTTCTTTGTAAGTGTGTCTGTCTATGTGTATCTGTGTAAGTGTGTCTGTGTGTGTGAGTGTGTGTGGGCTATATCATAACAAACTCTCCAGAATAAGTCTGCCTACTGTGCACAAGCCTTTGAAGCAGTTTTTCCTGGGGAACTATCATACTCTTTCTCTCTCGCTTTCTCTCTGTGTCTCTCTCTTTCTGTCTCTTGTTTCTCTCTCTGTCTCCATCTCTCTCTTTCCCTTCCTTCCTTCCTCCCTCTCTCTCTCTCTCTCTCTCTCTGTCTCTGGAAGGGGTGATGGCCCAGGGCTCTAATTGAAGAGGCATGTGCTCCACACCCCTCCGGACGGGCCTCGTGATTGGCTGGAGGGAAACATCCGAGGCTGGCCCGTGCCAGGTGGCGGCTTTTGGGAGTTCAGAGCTTGACCTCCCTCCCCAGAAGAGATCTGGCACCTGCTCTCTTCCTCTCTCTCTCCACTCTGGCTCTCCACTTCTCTCTCTCTCTCTCTCTTTATTTCTCTCCACTTCTCTCTCTCTCCCCTTCTCTCTTTCTCAACTCAACTCAACTCAAGAAAGCTTTATTGGCATGAACGTTTCAATAATATTATTGCCAAAGCTCATTTGCATACAGGTATATGCACAGGAAAGTGGACTCACACTATTACAATAAGGCTACATATACATTTAGAACAATCCTGGAAAATGACGCATGCAAGACAAAATGACGTAATATTTTTTTAAAAAGCTCTTTTTCTCTCTCTCTCTCTCTCTTTCTCTCTCTCACTTTCACTCCCTCTCTCTTTCTCTCTCATATGCATTTTCTCTGTTTCTCCCATCAAAGTTAAGTGCCCTTAGAGTTTATGAAGGAAAGACAGAGACAGACATACGAAGAGAGAAATGGAGAGAGACAGAGACAGAGAGAGTGAGAGAGAGCAACTGACCGATACAGACAGCACATCCAGAGCCCTGTGGCACAGTGGCTTACATATCACAAGACTGTGCCAATCACTTTCTTAACGTTCACTTCCTGTGAAAACACAAGTACGCAGTATGTGTGGCCAGACCACAAGCCCTCACACACACACACGCATGCACACACACACACACACAGATGCACACAGACGCACACACAAACAGCATGTGCTACTACTACACCCCCCCCCCCACACACACACACACAAACACACAAACACTTGCACACACTCACACACATTTCCAACAGAAATCTGAAACTCCTTGTGAGTCGTCTGGTGTGCAGCAGATGTCATTTGTCTGTATTGGCGTCACCTCCTTCCCCTGTCTCTGCAAATGAATTGAAATGATTCGAGGTCGCTCTAATTTCACACACACACACACACACACACACACACACTCGCTCTAATTTCACCAGGGCATCGATTGTTAGTTTCCCACGTGTCATCACTTTAGGTGACTTCGGGGCAATTTTAATCCTCAACGAAATTTGTGTGATCAATTGATTCCTATAATGTATGTCTCTTATTCTACATGGAATAGGCGATGAACATAGAATCAATAGAGGGTGAGGGGCCTTTTTGGAGGTGCCATCTATCTGGATGGGCCATTTGGCTATCTGCTCTAAATTCAATTAGTTTCCGTGACACATTTTCACCATTATCTTAATAAATTATTCAGCCTGCATCTTGGGAAGGTGGGGGCAGTGTGGGCTGAGACATGCCACTGTGTGTGTGTGTGTGTGCTCGTGTGTATGAAAAAGGAGGGTGTGTGTGTATCACTTAGTGAAATGTCAGCCTGTTTAGGAACGTGTTAGCGAGTGTGTTGTCACTCAGAGAGGGGTGGCATCCTCCGTCAGACGTGATTTATTAGGATGCTGGAGCAGAGCATAGCAGAGAGGGGGAGAGAGAGTATGTGAGAGGGAGAGAGAGAGAGCGAGAGAGAGAGAGAACTGATGGAAGGGAATGAGACTAGGGAGCAGCCTGTCTGACGTGTGGGGAGGCAGGGAAAGGGTGTGGAAGGACCTGGGGAGTTGAGCCTGACTGGTGTGTGTGTGTGTGTGTGTGTGTGTGTGTGTGTGTGTGTGTGTGCGTGCGTGTGTGTGTGTGCGCGCGCGTCTGTGTGTGTCTGTGTGCGTGTACGTGTGTGTGTCTGTCTGGAGGTTATGACACCTGGCGTTAAGAGAGACTGAAGCAGAGAAGGTGAACCATGAGTAAAGAATCCAAAGATATTGACAAAGCTAGTTAGCTCACTGTTAGCACAGTTTATTTATCATTAGCATGTGTAGAGTCACTACCTGGACACAGCATACACACATACTTTAGCTACAAGCAAAACTAGCCCGTCATTAAAACCTGCAGACAGAGAGAGAGAGAGAGGGGAGAGAAAGAGGGAGGGAGGAAAAGAGAACTGATGCACAAAGAGAAGGTTAGATAGAGAGAGAGAGGGAGCGAGAGAGACAGAGAGAATATGAAAGAGCAGCAGGGTGCCAGACCAAAAGCAATGAAGAGAGTAACAACAAAAGGAGAGTTGTGGAGAAGACAAGACCGAGAGCAGGGACGGGGGGGGGGGGGCGTGTGTGTGTGTGTATGTGTGTGTGTGTGTGTGTGTGATGGGGGGTGATGGGCTATTTTGTCATCAGTGTGTGTGTGTGTGTGTGTGTGTGTGGAGTTGGCAAACACACTACGCTGTGTTCCCCACTACTTTAGAGTTGGCTGCATTATTGATGAGAACACTGGGTCTGCTGCGGGGTGGCTACGCTTAGCTTCTCTCGTCCACTGCCTCACACACAACTGCAGCGGGAGCCGCAGGGGCACAGCCCACTGTCACTCCACCGCACACACTCTTAAACATATAGACAAAGGCATGCTCCTAAAAAAACTCCATGTTCCTATAGAGTGAGTTATCCATGCATTAAAACCCACAAACTTGCATGGAGATACATACAGTGGTGAATGGGCACACACACACACACACACACACACACACAACACATACACACACACAACAACCTTTATTAATTTGTGTATGAACATACCAAACTGTTGGGATGCTGCCATCTTTCAGACTGTCTTTGTTTAGGAGACACTCATTGTTCTTCTTCTGATCAGTGCACTTGGACAGTAACACCCTCCAGTGTCTTTATGCTTCTGTGCACACACACACACACACACACACACACACACACACACACACACACATACACACACACGCTGATCACTGGTTGCATGGCATTGCATTCTTAATGAAACGTCTTCATCCCCCTGGAGAAGGGAGGAGGCTTCGACCTCATTAAGACAGAGCTGCCATAAATCACAACAGTTTTCCAGCACTCATTTACAGTGCGATGGACGCCTGGCATCCAGAGCAGCCTGAGAAGAAGTCTCTCTCTCTCTCTCTCTCCCTCTCTCCCCCCTCCCCTCTCTCTCTCTCTCTCTCTCTCTCTCTCCCTCTGCATCTGCTTGGGGTGGAAAGGCAGAGTGCACTCCATTGTTTGCTTGCATCCAAATTAGATCTCTGAGCTAGCGGCTAGCATCCGCGCTACGTCTTCTTTTGTTCCCTGCTTGTGTTTGTGTATGGAGCCGCTTCGATGTGTGTAGTTTTCTCTGGTCCCCTACCAGAGGTTGGATGATGAGTTGCTTGTGGAGTGTTCTCCAGCTGCTTGTGTGCTAGAGGTTAGCTCTCATGTGATGGATGGAGAGTGTCTCCAGGGGACAGGAGAGGATGAGGACCAAAAGCCCTTTCTGTTTTAAATGTGTCCTCTTCACTCCCAGCTGTCATGGGAATTGTGTGTGTGCGCGTGCGTGTGTGTGCATGTGCGTGTGTGTGTGAAAGGAAAAAGAGAGCGAGACATCTTCCTACGCTGCGTTACCTATTTTCATCTTACACACAACACACAGCCTGCTGGTGATGGATTCCCAGGGCGCAGTGGCATCCATCTACATGGATCAACTGGCTTTGTCTGTCACTGGAGTCAACGCATCACCTCAAATCACTCTGTCTCCCAGAGAGCTGCTGTTTCCTCTAGACACACACACACACACACACACACACACACACGGACAAGGACACACACACATTCACTAATGTCTGAAAGCACGCACATATACACACACACAAACAAACACAAACTTCTTGTTGACTTTCATTGTTTCACTGTACAGCTTTCACACACAAAGCTAAGTGTATCACTCAAAGGTCTGTTCGTGCTGGAGCTCCCCCTAGTGTAGCTGTGATGGTAGTGCATGCCATTGTGCTGCATACAACTGCATGGCTACAGTGTGTGTGTGTGTGTGTGTGTGTGTGTGTGTGCGTGTGTGCGTGTGTGTGTGTTTCTGGTTAAATGAGAGTATTCATATGTCAAATCTAACATGGATTCATTTCAGTTTTACAGCAGTCCTTCACAAATGTTTGCTGTTTGGTGAACAAGTGCTGTTCATGCTTTGACCAACTCCCCCTCCACCTCCACCTTCACCTTCACCTCTGCCTCCTCCTCCACCACCTCCTCTTCCACCTCCTCCTCCTTCACCTCCTCTTCCACCTCCTCCTCCTCCTCCTTCACCTCCTCTTCTTCCTCCACCTCCTCCACCACCTCCTCTTCCTCCTTCACCTCCTTCTCCAACTCCTCCTCCTCCACCTCCTCCTCTTCCACCTCCTCCATCCAACTCCTCCTCCTCCTCCTCCTCCACCTTCACCTCCTCCTCCTCCACCATCTTCACCTTCATCTCCACATCCTCTACATCCTCCTTTTTTAATGTCTTGTCTTCAGTTTGACCCTGTGGCATCAGTAACAAAATGGCTTTGTGCTGAAACGCTGATCCTCTCAGTAAAACCCGGTCAGTCTGGCCAGGGCACATTTCTTTCATTATAGAACTGTAGATACGCACACACACACACACACACACACACACACACCCACACACAAATGTACACACGCGCACACACACACATACACAGGCACATGCTGGAGTGTAAAACCCAGAAATAGCTTTCTGTCTCACTAATAGAAAGAGGATAAGATCTGAGAAGATGGGCTGTTCTCATAGAGCATGTGGGCTGCTGTGGAGGAACAATGGGAGCACAGTGCACAAACACACACACATACACACACACACACACACACACACACACACACAATGCACACATGACACATACACACGTGCGATCGCACACATACACACATTAGAGGAACACACTTCACAGAGGGTTATAAACATCAGAGACATGAGAAAACAATGTCTTTTTCTTACTCTCGCTCTGCCCTCCCCAATCTCATACACACACACACACACACAAACACACTCACACACACACTCAAAAAAACACCCAAAAGCAGAGAACACAGACTTGTCTGCACTAACACCCACGGACACAGAGCAGAGAGAGAGGGAGCACTGAGCATTGTGCAGGCTGGGGCTTATTTTGGCAGCAGAGACCTGTGTGGCTGACACACACTTTTAGCTCTTTATCCGCCTTTTAGGAGCCTGGGCTGCTGGCCACCCACACCTGTGTGTGTGAGTGTGTGTGTGTATATGTGTGTGTGTGTGTGTGTGTGTGTGTAAACGACCATTGTCTTCTGCCTCTGGCTATGGATTCTGTGTGTGTGTGTGTGTGTGTTTGTGTGTGTGTGTGTGTGGGAGTGCACATACACAGTGCACTAGTGAGAGTTTTTTTGTATTGTATACACTTTTGTGTGTGCTTACATCTGTGTAATCTAAGCAAAATATACTGTGTGTGTGTGTGTGTGCGCTTGTGTGTGTGTGTGTATGTTAGTGTGTGTGTGTGTGTTTATGTCTTTGGGCACAGACATACAGGAGAAGTGACAATTATTTTCTTTTGTGTGTGTTACTGTGTGTGTGTGTGTGTGTGTGTGTGTGTGTGTGTGTGTATGTGTTTCCTAATGTCTCTGTGCATAGACATTCAGTATGTAAGTGATAATTATTCTGTATTATGTGTGTTACTGTGTGTTACTGTGTGTGTGTGTGTGTGTGTATGTGTGTGTGTGTGTGTGTATGTCTTAGGTGCATTATGGTGCTGTATCTGTAATGAAGAGTCCCCAGTGCAGGTCATGTGTAGTTAATGGTGTCTCGTTAGAGGATCAGCTAGCAGCATGCAGCGCTTCATTAGTGGCCCCAGCTCTTCCCCAGCCCCACTCCCCACTCCTCTCCGGCCCCAGAAGGGCAGCACACACAGGGGGGAGTAGAGAGGGGATGTGGCCCAGTGTGTGTGTGTGTGTGTGTGCGTGTGTGTATGGGGGAGAGGGAATGAAGACGGCCATGATAAGCCAGCCTGGCTCAGGGGCTTTGTTTCTTCCGGCTCCCTGCCTGCTCTGGGCTCGGGGCTCTGGGCTCTGGGCTCGGGGCTCTGGGCTCGGGGCTCTGGGCTCTGGGCTCTGGGCTCTGGGCTCTGGGCTCTGGGCTCTGGGCTTGGGCTCTGGGCTCTGGGCTCGGGGCTCTGGGCTGTGGGCTATGGGCTGTGGGCTCTGGGCTCTGGGCTCGGGGCTCTGGGCTCTGGGCTCTGGGCTCTGGGCTCGGGGCTCTGGGCTGTGGGCTATGGGCTGTGGGCTCTGGGCTCTGGGCTCGGGGCTCTGGGCTGTGGGCTGTGGGCTCTGGGCTGTGGGCTCTGGGCTGTGGGCTAGCTGGCCAGCGGCTGCCTGGCTCTGGCCCCATGAGCGATTGCAACCATGATGGATTCTGACAGTGATGTTAATTGAAGCACTGTACATAAAATGGACAATATCTCTTCCCCCATTCACACTGGAAATGCTCTCTCTCTCTCTCTCTCTCTCTCTCTCTCTCTCTCTCTCTCTCTCTCTCTCTCTCTCTCTCTCTCCCTGTTCCTCTGCACAGGCTGATGCACACTTCAATACACTCTACACACTCCTACACGTACACACATGCGCACGGACACAGTTATACACACGCACTCGTATGCTGTTCAAGCGCCACATCATTCATGTACCTGCGCAGGCTACACGTGCTTTGACACACACAATTCAAAACACTGTCACATCTATGCTGTGTGGCTCTTTCATGTACTTATATTTCCTAAGTACAGATTGGCTTCTGCTCATCAGGCTGTGGTTCAATTCTGTTTGTGTGTGTGTGTGTGTGTGTGTGTGTGTGTGTGTGTGTGTGTGTGTGTGTGTGTGTGTGTGTCATGATCTGAGGAACAAAGGAAGGCAGAAAGGAGAGCTATAGAGATGATGGGAGAAACAAATTAAAAACTCTCTTTTCTCTCTCTCTCTCTCTCTCTCTCTCTCTCTCTCTCTCTCTCTCTCTCTCTCTCTCTCTCTCTCCATCTTCCTTGCAATGTTCTCACGCGCGAGTCATGTCTCGTCGGGCCCCACCGAGGAGCAGACAGGATGTGGAGTAATTAAGTAGGCGGCGTGTTGCCGGAATACCAATGCGCTCCAACTCACTCGCTCCGATAACACGTGTAATCCCAGGCTGGGGCTGTCTTTGTGCGCTCCACCTGCATCAAATACTCGCAGGTATTTGCGCTATTAATCTCCCACCGAGCCTGACGCCTGCCTCCTCTCCCTCTCCTTCTCTCTCTCTGTCTTCCTCTCCTCTCCTCCTCTCCTCTCCTCCTCTCCTCGCCACTGGCAGCTCATTACCTGGTGAAGCCCACAAAGTCTGCGTTTGCATATGATAATCCACAAATGAGGGGCCTCACTCGGCTTTATTCAGCTCTCAAGTCGTTTCCCGGTGCTGTAATTGATTCCCAAAAGTGGGAATCTCTCACCCAGCCCTGGCCTCTTTGTGCTATGCTAATTGACTCTGGAAGGTTCTGGAACCTTCTCTGAACCTGGCCAGTCCGAGCACAGTTTTTTTTCTTTCTCTCTCTCTCTCTCTCTCTCTCTCTGTTTATTCTACAAGAGCCAATCAAATCACACCGTGAGCTGTCACAGGCTGACGCCGAGCGTAATTGGATTGCGGGCCTCGGTTTTTTTGCGTTTGTAGAGAGGGAACCGACGTGACCGTTTCCCGAATAATTACCACAGCCATTACATTCTGGCCCTCGAGTAAAACAGTACCTCCCCTCCCCAACCCAAACAAATCCAGCCTTTTAGAAAGGTCCAATTTACACAAACAAACATCCTCTATTTGTTGTTGGGGTTACGGTAAGCATTGCTGGCGCGCTGATAAACAGTGAGCGTAATTAGACTTGTCACACTGGGGAGACGCACAGCAGGCGGGTACATGGGGAAGTTTGCCTGGATGATGTGTGTTAAGCTCTACAGAAAACCATAGAATTCCCATATTTCCCTCCTGATTGGCTGTCCAATCACTCAAACTGTAATTTGTCATTTAGGGGGGGATTAGCTATGCAAATGTGACCCCATGAAGCATGGTACCGATCCGCTTTTTCTTTAATGCTGGCGCATATGTGCAGATATTACAGGAAGAAAAACTAGATGACATTTCTTTGTGTGTGTGTGTGTGTCTGTGGGTGGGCACAGGTTTGTGTTTGTCCGTGTGTGTGTGCGTGTGAGACTTGACTACCTTGAGTGGCGCTGTGACCACGAGATGAACCCCTTGCTCTGACATTTGCAAGGGGACAAGTCTCCCCTGCTGTGTGCAATGTATGGCGTGGCCTCTGTGGCCACGGGCATGTGTGTGTATACGTGTGTGTGTGTGTGTGTGTGAGTGTGTGTTTGCGTATGAGTGTGTGTTTGTGCGTGCGTGTGTGTATTGTCTCCTGATGTGCCGCTGATGTGATGATCCTCAAGTGGACAGATGTGTTGTAGTCACCGGCTGGCTTTGTAAGGGACCTCCACCACTCCACCCTCCACCACACAACTTCCATCGTGGGGTCAACTCTCAGTCACACGCAACACACACACACACACACACACACACACACACACACACACAAACACACACGCACGCCTGCAACATATATATATATATATATGCATACATACATGCCAGGGTTCATATTCATAAAACTGACATGTATTCCTTTGTGGCCAAGTGTGTGTGTGTGTTTGTGTGTGTGTGTGCATACCCCCTCTCCTGGTCATGTGTGTGTGAAAGGAAGTGAGTATCCTGCCAGACTGTGTAGTGGACTGGAGAGATTGTGTTGTTGGGTGTCATCATCCTCGGTCCTCCACCCATGCTGTGCTGCCCCCTCAGGGACATGGAGGCCAGGAATCACAGCTCTGTTCCTGAGCCTGTCAAATCCACACACACATACACGCACACACACACACACCCCATACACCATACATGCCATGTGCACTCACACACGACAGAAAGCTCTGGCACTTACTCACACACAAACAATGACATTTGCTTGTACAAATAATGTTTTGTGTTCCATATCAGCTTGCATAATGTTTATGTTTTTTATATTTCTGTAGCCTATGTACTGTACATACCTACGTGTTTTAGACATTTCTAAGTTATGTATGTGCATATTAGTCTAATCTGCGGTATAGGTTGTGTGCACATGCTGTATGTGCTAATGTGTGTGTCGTGGGGTTTGGCTTGTGGGTAAACACACATGTCTGTGGCCATGACAGCCAAACCCTCTCTAGGGAGGCACCGAAATTAGGCCCTAGTGGCAAATCAAGAGAACTTAGTGTCAGCGTGGGGATTTCTCATTTAAGATTTTTTTCCACCCCTGTCTCTCTTTCTTCATCCCTCCTTTAACCCTCTCTCTCTCCTTTTCCCCAGCAGGAGCGGGTCAGCTGGAGGCCCCAGAGGTATTGGCTCTGCCTGAGCAGGCTCCTGTGGCTGTGCTCCGACTGACAGAGGCTCTAGAGAGGCCCGGTGAGTGTCGCCTTGGCGTCTCTGCTCTGCCACACTCACACACACACACACACACACACACACTCATGTGGGAGATATACCCCTCAAGTCAGCTCAACTAACACATCTGATCCAGTTTTGACCACAATACTCACAGCACTTTAGTCATGTGTTTCAACAGCCAGAAAACCCACAAACTAACATCTCAGTACTCCTTGCTCCTTACCGTTAGCTTAAAATATAAAACAGATATAAATGTATACTTGATGCACAATTCAGTAAAATTACTCATACCCCACTTTACTATTTCATGGATGACACTGTGAGCTGAACCTACTATTGAAATGTGGCAGCTGTAATAGCTGTAATCCTGCCTTCCATTGATATCTTTACATTGTTTTGTTTGTCTGCTGCGTTGCTAGGCTATGAGAGTGAACCTCTGTACAGAACTCCTCCAGCTTCAAGTGGACCCCCAGAGCTCCGACAGGCCCTGGATGCAGGTGAGTCCTCTGACCGTCTCTCCAGCACACAGGAGCTCTGACATGTTCACTGTAAACTACAGAGTAACACTCCTAGCTCTCTTGTGACTCTCGCTCAAGAAAAGCAATCGGATTAAAAGTGCCAGTCATATTTCTTTACTTGCTTATAACAGCCACTTAACACATCATAACTACCAGTCTGTGTATTTGCAATGCTTATTTACAGCATAAAACAATTTTCCGGAGGCTGTATGGCTGTGCCTGTGCCGCAGTGGAAGTTGTAAAACTTTTGGGCTGAAATTCAGCCTGGCACCACAAGAGAGTGCTCTGACTCTAAGTTTTGGGGACGATATTTTGGGAACTTCCTGGAATGTTCCAGGTAGAGAGGAGAGGAGGGGACAGTGGTGACACTCACGCTGCGCTCAATTCTTACCCCTACCGATAGCTCGGACACACTGTTACGCAAACTGATGATCAGAACAGCTTATTTTACATTGATGTGAGCATCCGGATGGTTCCTCTGCAGCAGTGACTATTTGTGCAGAAATGTACTGACGTCAAAAAGATCCAAGAATCCAAGATTGGGTGAAGCTCCAACATGACTGATTGAACTGATTGATTGGACAGATTGATTGAACACACATGTGACAAAGGATTCTGATTTCTGATCAGTTTAATTTGGCCAATGTGCTCAACTATGCCGTTCTCTCATCTCCACGTGTCCTGACATATGCTAGCTGCACCAGCGTCCATCTCCCACACAGACATATGCGCACGGCTACGCATGGTTGTTTGTGTACACGTAACTGATGTGATGAGGCCTGACATGTTTGTCCTTCCACATATGGACAACAGGCAGGCTCTTTATTCATTAATGACCACGCGTACAAGACCAGACACACACGCCCTCATCCACCTAGACAGAGGTTACCTGCCAGCCACAGACTACATATAATGAAGTTAGGGCTCATGGCCATATGCACAGGCATATACACAAGAGAGACAGAGGGAGGCCAGAGATGTATATAAGGCCAGACAGGCAACCTGGACCAGGCTCTAGCCCACTTCTGAAGGAGTGCAGTAATGGCACGCATGCCCCTAAGCAAATGGTCGTGTATGGAGATGGGTACAAGTAAAGGAAACATACACACACACACACACGCACACACACATGCACACACACACACACACACACACACACATGCACACTGTTTATCTATCTCATGCATAAACACACACACACACATGCACACACTGTGCACACTCACTCACTCTCTTTCTCTCCCTCTCTCTCTCTCTCTCTCTCTCTCTCTCTTTCTCTCATACACACACACAGAAACACGCTCCTTATCACATAGTCATGCATGCAGATGCTAAAGTGATGTGACATGTGCACACACCTGAAAGGTATAGACTGAGACACATCTGAGGAACCTGATGACCAAAGTGCTCCGCTTCTCCATCCAGGAAGCCTAAGGACTCTCTATTCTAATGCTTCCATGCTGTCTGTCTGTGTGCATTTCAGAGGTGTGGGAGGTGATGCTTTCACTTGTGTTTCCCACACTGCTGGGGTGAAGTAGTTTATAGGACCATCATGTATAGAGTGCCATGATGTATTCACTTGTTTTATGTGCCTTGTAAATAGTGTGTGTATGTGTGTGTGTCAGTCTGAATTGTGTGTGTGTGTGTGTGTGTGTGTGTGTGTGTGTGTGTGTGTGTGTGTGTCTGTGTGATCGAGAGTGTTTGGGGCACATTTCCGCCAGTTATGTAATGGGGAGTTAACGCAGTGTGGAAATACTCACGCCATTACACATTCCCTTTGGCCGCCTCGCAAGGAAGGAACATGGCTTCCATTTATGAGCCTGTCCAAGGACTTCCAACCCGCCGCCGCACTAACCCGGCACAGGGCATTACCTCACCGCTCTCTCTCTCTTTCTGTCTTTCCCTCTTCTCTCTCTCTCTCTCTTTCTCTCTCTCTCTCTGTCTCTCTCTCTCGTAAAAAGACTTTCTTTGTTCATCTCTCTGTGTTGTCCTCTTGCCTCCTGTCTCTACCTTTGCTCTTGTTTCTCTTTTCTGCTCTGTCTCTGTCTCTCTGTCTTTCTCTCTCATTCTCTCTCACTCTCTCTCTCTCTCTCTCTCAGTGTGTCTCAGTACTCAGAGAGCAAACCACAGGATTGGACAAAGCATGGGTGTAGCCATGACAACAGTTCTGTGTTTTTTGGCGAGGGCAGTGTGTTGAAAAAGAAGAGTAGGAGTGTGTGAGGTGAAGACAAGTGAAAGAATGTCCAGTTCTGGGCTAGAGAGTGCATCAGAGAGGCACAGCCAGGGCCAGAATGCAGCATCAGGAACCGAGTTGCTAAAACTGCGAGGAGGCTATTTATGTGTGTGTGTGTGTGTGTGTGTGCATGTGTGTGTGCGTGTGTGTGTGTGTGTGTGTGTGTATGTGTGGGGGGGGGTTGGGGGGCACTGACAGGATGACTCACCCTTTCCTCCATTCTACAGGTGTGTGCGTGCACGTGTCTGCTGGGATGGTGGGGGTGGGTGGTGGTGGGGGGAGTGGAGACAGACAGTTGATTGATCCCACCCCTGCAATGTCTGCACTGTCACACCACCACACACACCTGACATGATCCCCCGACACACCCCTCACACTTTGCTTTAGACCCAACCATTGCATCCCTCTCACTGCACTCACTCTCTCTCTCTCTTTCTCTCTCCCTCCTTCCTCATCTTTTCTCTCTCCCTCTCTCCATCGCTCCTCTCATTCATCACCATCCCTTTTCCTCTCCTCTCTCCTGGCGCGGTCCAAGAGGGAGCGAGAGAGGGAGGGAGCCGCTGAGTTCAGCAGAACACAAATTAAAAACCCTGCTCTCATCTTCCACCAGCGACAGGCTCCCATTGGCTGCGGATGATGTCATCATGTGCCGTATGCACTAGTCAATAACCTATTAGCGGCGTGCGTTTTACAGTCAGCTGGGGAGAGCGGCTCTTTCGCTGCCCTAAGCTCCTCGAGGCCCTTTGTTTTATTGTGGTGATTTGGGACGGGTCGTGATTAACTGAGCCCCAAGCTTGGCACTCAAGTGACTGAGATCTCACCAAGGCTGCCTGTTAAACACACCAGAGAGAGAGAGAGAGTGGGAGGAAGGAAACAGTGGGCTGGAGAGCTTGACTGTGAATGTTACACGCTGTGTTGTTTATTTGTTTGTTTTTTTATTTGTTTGTTGTGTTTCGTTTTGGCAAGTATCAGAGTGCTTGACTTATTTCCACTTGTTGCAGCTGAAGACTGGCGTGTCTCCATCACCAGAGTTCTGAATGCATTCCATTTGGCAAAAATAGCCAACTTGGAGCTCGGAATGATGTCACATCCATTTAAAAAAAGACGAGGGGAATGTGTTAGCATAGATGCTATCATTTGTTTAGCATCGCCTGTTAGCATTGTTTGTTTATAGTTGTTAGCTGATAGCAGCGTCAGTTCAGAACGGGGCATTACACAGTATTTAAAACAAACAAATGTCGTAGCAGTACAGCAACAGATGGACACAGAATACATTTGTTCATACAAATGATTTAATGAGACAGAAATAGTACTGAACTGAAAATTAAAAGTTTATCTTTTTTGGCTCTGTTTCACTGTTCATGTGAGGTGCCATATTGGAAATGTTAAATTGGGGTACTCTGAGCAGCTCTGAGTTCTTGCTGAGATGTCCAAGTTGCTGGGTTACGCAGTTTCATCACTTCCTGCTTCTGCGCACAGAAGACGGTTTGGAAACCAAGCTCCGACTGTAAACGAAACACAGAATTATAAACAGAAGCTGTGAACTGGTTAACATGGCAATATGTTCCCTCTCTCAATCCATGTCCCCCCTGTATTGTAGATCAGCCCACTGGGAAGCCCCTCCGAGTCCTCTGAATCATAACACAGCTATAAAAGAAATGGGGCCTGGGAGAGGGTGGGGAGAGAGTGGGAAAGGCCACTGTTTGTATCATTCACACAGACTATATGCACTAGTGCAAAGGATTCTGGGTAGTGAGAGAGGGCTTTGGTTTGCCCTCTAAGTGTGCTCTGATTCCAGCACCCAGAGGAGAAGCACATTAATGATGATGTCATGGCTGCCCTGAAACCCGATCTTTTCTTCTCCTCTGACCCGTGCCATCCCTTCCTCCTGTCTTGCCTTTTTTCTCTCTCTCTCTCTCTCTCCCTTTCGATCTCTCCCTCTCTCCCTTTCTCCCCATCTATCTCACATTCCCTCACTCTCATGTACATCCTTCTGTCATCCAATCCACATTCACTTTCTCCTCCCACTCCTCCTCTGTCATCTTGTCTCTGTCCCTCCATATCTCCCAAAATGCTAGAGTCCACTGATACTGCTGCATCTACATACCTGCATGCATATACTGTATTATCCACAGCAAACATGAATTAGTCTGTGCTATGAGTGAAAATTCTCATTTGTGTGTAAAGCTTCAGACAACATATTGAAAAGAATTAGACAAATGCACAGAAGCACTGTACACAAACAATAGCTACACCATAGATGCGGGGAAAGGCTATGGGTTACACACACACACACACCCCTTTAATAAAAGTAATGCATACGGTACCTATCCATCTCCAAGATCAGATAGGCACACAATGAAACTCATGTGCTGACTCATATCTACACAGTATTTGCCACTGAAGACTTCCTGCCTTTGGCTCATTTCTGCTCTGTCATTTGACAATGTCCCTCTCTCCTGTTGCTCCCATGTTTATAATGCAGTGTGTAGCCTACCACAACCTAGACAAAGAGCCCTCCTCCCCTCCTCTCCCTTTCTCTTCCATTGGCTTTTCCTGTCTCTTTATGTGGGTCAGCTGCACGCACACAGACACACAGGCAGGGTGAGGGTGAGGGTGAGGCTGAGGCTGTGGGTGAGAGTGAGGGTGAGAGGAAGGGTGGTGTTTTTAGCCTGTGGCCCGAGGCTGTTTCTCGTCCCAGTGGTGTCCAGTGGATGTCATGGCCCTGACACCACAGGGCCTCACCCGGAGCCCAGAATGTTTACTCCAGACCTCAGCACCTCATTCCTCGCCGTCATCACCTTCACCCCAGTCACAATCACACTGGCACACACGCCAAGCCTGGCCAGGCCCTGCCTGTAAACAATGGCCTGTCCTCGGTGTCCTGAACGAGCCCAAGCTTTCCGCTCTGCACTTCTATTCTCTTCTCTCCTCTACTCTCCTCTCTTCTTTACTCTTGTCTTCTCTCCTCCCCTGTCTTCCCCTCTTCTTGCCCTCTTTATAGCCTGTTGCAGGAGTGGCTAAAAACAGGCAACTGACATGCTGGAGAAATCAGTCCATGAATAGCCTACAGTTTCTTTTTCGCTTTCGTGACTCACTTCAGTTTCAATTTGGTGGAACTTTATTGGTGTGAACAATAACAACAAGCAAGTGTTCTGCCAAAGAATGGTTTGGATGACATTAGAATAATGAGGAAGTAATCAGAGTGAAACAGTGCAGTAACTTACAAGCACTTCCCCTTTTTCCAAACGCTTTCGGGAGGGTTCGGTTTTATAGCAAGACTACACAAAGACAAAAAATCATTCAGCAGCGGCTCCTCAAATGATAAAAAGAGAACGATTTAAAAATCAGCAACGCAAATATTAAGTGATAAATATTGGATTGTCAACAAGTCGAGTTTTTACGCCTCAGCAATAGACTTTAGCTTACTTCATAAGTGATCTCACTTAATCTCTAACAACATTACTGTAAAGAGAGGACTTGGGATTCTTGAGGAGGCTAGCCTGGTGGGGTGAGTGAGTTCAGGCGCCGCGGTGCTCGGCTCTGTGCTGGTCGGCTCAGCTCTCCTGCAGCTCGGCTCCTGGGAGGGTCCTGTGGTTGCGCTGGAATGAGAGCTGTCATCCTCCACACCATTTTCTTCCCAGTTTGTGCGCCCAGTCATTTACTGGAACGGCCCCTCTGTCACGCTGACGGAGGAGATGTGGAGCAACGGGGCAACACAGGCCCCAGTGAGCTTGCCTCCCGCCGCCTGCCGAACCGGCCCGGGCCAGCCGGCACCAGCAAAGCCGCTTCCTCACTGACTCACCAGAACTAGGAAGTGAGCACAGGCTGCCAGCATGACTCTTTCTTGCCAGTAATTCGGCAGCACTGGCCAGATTGACATTACTGAGGTCTTTTATGAGAAGATCTCGGGGAACTGAGCTACCAAAACAACACGCTGTGATGAGGTGCAGGGAAGACTTTTGAAAATACATGTCTTTACCCACTTGACCTTCAGGGCCTAATCTTTTGTCTGTTTCAAATGGAATCTCAGCTGGCAGATTTATGCCATAAAACATTTTTGCAGCTCCAAACAAGCACACTGTAAACAAGAGATACACACATTGAGTGTACAGGATATCAGATAGGAGTAGCAAAGCAGGCTAAGCCACATATTGGGCTCTGAAATGATATGTTATTATTTTGTCACCAGGAATATGCAAACCATGCAAAATTCAGGCTACAACAGCTGAAACTAGGTACATTTCTAACATAGCTTAGCATCTTCTGCCTCTCTGTGTGTGCAGCTAAAAATAGCCAGTTATGTAGGTAAAGGGCAAATCTCTGTTTTCACTTCACACCTCTGCCACAAATAAAATAGACTGGTAATGTGAAGCTCAGAGTGGAAAATGCAAGTGTGAGACTTGAGGATCCACTGACTCTAATCACAGTGATATTGCATGTGGTCACTGCTATGATGAACACTATATATGGGACACTTCAGCTAATCATAGCTAGCCACGGCTAAGATTACTGCTATTTAGAACTGTCAGTTAGTTATTCTAATAAAATACTTCTTTATTGCCAGATAAATGAGACAATGTTTTAACAGTATTAGCTGCCACCTGTGCAAAATGAAGCCACTTCAAAAGATGGAAACACACACTGTATTTTATTTGGCTTCCATGGATGTAACAGGGGACAGTCAGCGACACACAGCTGCCATCAGCAGGCGGCTTTCTGTCCTTAGTCAGAGAGAGCGGGAAGTGAAGCTGAGGCGCCGGTGTGACTGCTTCTTACTGGTAGCCCTGCGAAATCTGCCCAGACAGAATTAGGGCTGTCAGCAGTAATATAAAACTTTACACCAACATGACTGGTGACTGGAGTATCATAAAAAATCCAATGCTTTGAAGTCAACAGCCAGTTCTGTAACATTTGACCAATTACACCTCAAAGCATACAGTATACCCTCTTGTGTCTAATACTGAGACTTTTAATATTATTAACAACAAACATGGCAAGATCATCAAAATATCTTTAAAAATCTTTCAAAGGATCAAGAGTTATAACCAAAAGAAGCCAAATTCTTTTTATAACATAAATGTAGTTGGGTGGAATTTGCTAGTTTATTTAGCATGAACCAGGAAGTGCCACAGACGGAAATGCCTGTATCTCCACATAAACGCCCTTCTCTGACTCCCACCACTTCAGGGGAGGTGCTTATGCTCTCAAGGCAGGCCTATATGTTTTGGACACATTTTTTGGTCTGCTGACAGTCACCATGTCCTCAGAGGCCCTGTAGGAGTGTCCCACCCGCAGTGAGGCCGTGGCCAGCTCTCTCAGACACACCTCCCCCCGTGCGGCGGGCCAGGGCCAGGGTCAGGGTCTGCATTTCTGCATCTTTATATAACAAATCCCGAAGACCCGCAGGACCTGTGGTGCTGCTGGTAAGGCCAGTGATGACAGCTTTTGCCAGACACAGATGACAGGAGATGCAGGAGGTGAGGGAGGGTTGAGGGCAGGGACAAGCTTTGGGGATTGGACAACTGTGCCAGAGAAGGGGCAAGACAACTCTCCCAGTCTAAAATAGAGCCCTCTCAGACACGCTGATCCAGACAGGCCTTGGTACTCTGTGCCAGACCCCAAACCCCCCCCTTTAAGTCTAACATGCTTACAGACTTGTGGCCCCTTTTGCACAAGGTTAAAGTCCAGGGTGGGTCCTGGGTGCCCACCACAGCCTGCCCTGGTTCTACTTCTGATAAGGATTTCAAGGCACCTGTCTGAAGCTCATTTTAGAACACATTAATGAAATGCTCACAAAGACTCTCAAGTTCTCAACTAATTTTAGATGTGGAATGCTTGTCTGACAGCCAGTGATCATGTGTGTTACGGGTTGACTGGATAAGTGATAGATCCTTGGCTCTAAGTTTAGTAAATGGTTTTGGAAACAAGGAGCACGTTTCCCATATAGGATTAACTGCATATTTCTGTTCGTCCTAAAGAGGCATCAGCATTTATACGGTGATATGTTCCAGCCCGTCAAAAACAGTGTCTCCGACCTCTCAAAAAACTCCAATTCAGTTCAAATTCAGTCTATATTTAGGGTTTTCTGCCTTTGGTCAGATAGGTCAGTGAAGAGAGATCAAAGGTGAGTGAAATGGAGTTGACCTTAGGTCACGTTTGAACCCAGGTTACCACAAGCACTTGAACCCAAATGAGTGTTGCCAGTGCTGCCTCTGATGCCACAATGTCCCCACCCCACTAACACACACACACACACACGCACACACACACACACACACACACACACACACACGCACACACACACACACACATACTCTACTGCAATTGCTGTTCAACACCAGATTTTGTCCATGTATTGTTATGACATAGGCATGTTTTGTTTGCTTCAAACATGCAAGAATGGCAGTTTGCTGAGACTCTGTTTATACTGTGTATATGTATATACCATAGGTGCCATATGCACGATAGGTCAGTGTGTAGTTCCACACATCAGCATGATGCCTCTCCTCAGGGATCAACAGAGGTAACAGCAGTCATGTTTGCTGGCACTCAGAGTTCTTCACAGCCACGCTGTGCATTTATGCAGCACCACACCAGGAGGAGGATGCTGAGTTTCTAATGCAGAAAAATGCTTTGATCTGCAAATGGAAATGCAAAGCAAGGCAAACAGCAAGTGAAATAAGGAGAGCCAAATCCAAATCCATCTTTGCCAGAGCCCAGGAGCCCGTAAACACTGGAAATCGCGTCGTAATTCACCTCACAGTCACGCACAGTGCACTCACGCAAGCCCAGCACCACCAGAGAGAAAGAGAGAGAGAGAGAGAAAGAGAGAGAGAGAGAGAGAGAGAACACAAGTCATGCATCCCCTGTCCTGCCAAAGGCTGATTAAAATTTAGTACTGCGCTCAGTTTTTGATTATTTTCCATATCAATTATCATGAACTATCAGAACTCTCACGACTCAGCTGCCAAACACCGGCAGAGCACATGACCTGTTGGTGGTGGGCTGTTTATGGTAGGAGGCTGCTAATCAATTCAGCGTCAATCTGATTTGCACAAAACAGAAGCTCACAAAGGACCTCTGCTCAAATCCAACGCCATAACCTTCATAGGTATTCCTGAGGCAAGATGCACAAGAAAAAAAGATACTTGGAAGAGCTCAAAATGATATGTGCTAACTTGCCTATGTTCCCGCTCTGAAGGGCTGACCATATTTCAGCTACTGCATTTGTAAAAGCACCAGGAGAGTGGAGAGAGAAAATTGAATTCATATTAGATGAGAATTAGCATATTTCAACAATATTAACAAATGTCAAGGTGGTTTATTAAACTGCCAGACAGACTGTTCTGTCCTCTACTTGTACTAAATTACAATGAGTCTGTTTGACTCACAGGCCTCTGCTTCCGCCCAAAGACACTGGCAGTTTTCAGACATAAGGCTGAATGGTCCCACTATGGTACTCTAACCTAAAGTGATATCGTGGCATAAGGATGATGACACATAGCACTCTCTATCCTATCTCAGGGGAATCTCACAGATCTATAGAACAAAAGATGGCAGCAATCTGATTGTCATTCTCCACACACGAAGCTGAGCAATGCCTGCCTTCTGATGTGGAGGCCCATGACTTTTCCCCTTGCCTGGCAACAGTGGTGTTTTTTTGGGACAAACAATGAGGGCATTTACCTGGGAGCGAAGAGCACACGTCTGGGCCGGTTCACTCTGAGTTCCATGGAAAGTGGAGAGTGAACATTCAATGATGCTAATAATGAAGCTCAACAGCTGATTGGATTAGGCGCAGAAAGGGGCCTCTGTTCCACGGAGCCAACTCTACCCAAGCATTTCGTCAGCACCGTGGCCATTAGCTTAAACCTCTGCTATAAGATTAGGTGGAATTAGGCTAGAAATCAATGCAATCACATTTTCTTTTTCTTAGACGTTTTCGTTCTCTATCTCTGCTGACTGTCCCAGTCCTGCTGGGTCCCAAGGCCATTAAGGAACACGACCTGATGTCCCTGACTGGAGTGTAGTGTAGCACTGGCAGTCAGGGTTTTTGCAGCAGGGGTCTGCAACTTTTTTGACATGTTGTGCCAAAAAGAAATGGTCTTATTTGCTTGCATGCCAATCAACAGACCAATTGTTTTTAACTGCACACCATCCAACGTTAAAAAAAAATGAAATCCAAAAATAAAAGAACCCAAATTAATCATTCTAAATTTCATACATAAAAATGCACTACAGGCTGACTTGCTTAAAGGGAAGCGCAATCACTCATTTTGGGTTTGTGCAAATATCTTTAGGCCTAACTAACAACATTCTCACTGCAATTTAATACTGCTTCTCTCATCTGAAAGAATTTTACACCCTGCGCTTTAGTAATTATTGCATGCAGAAAACTTACTGAAAAAAAACATTGTATTTTAACAGCCGTTCAGGTAGCCTACATTTAAAAAAAGTTTCTAGCAAAATGTCAATCATGTGCTTCGTCAACCGCTCAAAGCCTTGAATTCTGAACACTCCGCCGTTTGGTTGACTTGTCATTTCATGTTCTGTCTTATAAGGACGATGGAGGTCGGACAAATACTAACAAAACTTTCAAAAGACAACGAGCGCACACCACTTCTATCCATAATATCCTAGAGGGATATGCCCAAATGCCTAAACCGTCAAAGCAACTGCTGCTCAACCTGATCTTTGGCACAATCATTGTGCTGGGGCTTGTCTCATAGAAAAATGTTTAAAGCCAGTAGGGTCATTGCCGTCTGTAACACTACAGAAGATGCACCCTATACACTCTATAATGTAGGCTACCTTAACAGCGGATGAGACGGCCGAACTTTCTCTAATGTAGCCATAAAAACAAGGGCTGGGCAACATCGGCGGTGTGCCAGTGAGAATCCCTCTGCGTGCCAACTGTGGCACGCATGCCAGGGGTTGCTGACCCCTGGTCTGTAGAATGCTTGACGTGTAATGGAACAAGAGGTTTTACTCTGGCTTAAGTTGTATCAATTAAAAGGTTGACTTTAGAGGGACCTCACAGATTTTAATCCTGACTTTTCTTGTTGTGAGAAGTAGTGCTTGACATTATGCAAGTTTGTGTTCTTGCCAGGCCATTTATATATCCTTGTTCCTGTTTCGTGCCTTGTCAATGAAGCACGTCTTAAGGCGTAACCGTGAAATATAAAAAAATAAAAAAATAAAAAAAGCTGGAAGGTCCCACTGGGATCTCAGGCCTAAAAACAACAATGTGTAATGTGGAAGTGGCGTGTCAGAGGAGGCTGATGTTCGTTTGCCTTTGTAAATAAAAGAAGATTGATGACCCTCGGGCAGTTGGGCGGTTAGTCTGCCAGGGGAGCACAGAGAGCACAGGGTGTAGTTTCATGGTTTGAGGCACCCACAGCAGAAGCACTGCTCCACTCCCAGTTTGGGCTAATTCATCTCCGTGTTTTGCCTTTCTGTCTTTGGGGCCGGGCGGGGTGCCACCTATGGGGTTTGCAGTTGGCACTGGCATGTGAGGCTGCAGGCTGGCTGCAGGGAGGTTGGGGATCAGGCGGAGAGCTGGGGGATTTGGGGCTCAGTCTTGAAGGGGGAGTGGGTTGGGTTGGAGCAGGCGGGGCTGTCGGAAAGATGGTGGTAAGGCACAGTGTGTACTAGAGACCTGATGGAGTGACTGCAGTGTTCCCAGGTTCTTGAGTTCAAGTGAAGGCATTTGCCTGTCTGTTTCCATACGTGAGAGGGCTGCTTGGGTGTATGTTTGGGTTTACATTCAGTGAGAAGGATTTGGAAGTGATTTTTTTTGTGTGTGTATGTGTGCGTGTGTGACTTCGGGGGAATTACTTTCTATGTACAGTGTGTGTGCTTGTTGTGTCTGACAACCTGAAGTTATGTCTCTTTTAGACTCTGTTGTGTCTCAGCATATGTGTTTGTTTGTATAAATGTTTATTTGCAAAAGTGTTTGTGTGTGCTATTTATGTTTGCCTAAGCACATTATAACCAGCACTGATAACTGTTGCTGGTGCTGAAGAGTGAGATGCGGGTGTATTTAAAGCTGATGATGTACAGTAAAACAAAGCTGTGTTGCCCTGTGGAAATTACAATATGGCTTTCTCCTTGGCAACCAAAGCATCAGCTATGTGCTGTAAAAGCAATTCTAACGTGGGTGGATTTCTCTCCGGCTCACACTGCCAAATGATGAAGCTTTCTCAAACTCAATCTTTTCAACAACTTTTGATGTCTCCCACCTCAACTCCTCTGCATTCAAACAGGATGGAGAAGCATTGGGGGTGTTAGAATGTGTAGTTTGGAGCATCCGGCCTGGCCATGTCACCTGTGCCAGGAGGGGGTCAAGACAAGAGCGCTTTTTTAGACTGTTGTTAGGTAAGAAAGGCACTGCGTCGCTCATCCCGGAGCTAATGCCACCTGAGCCCGTAAGGTCATCATGTCATTAGCCCGGGATCCTGATCCTCTTCTTAAAGTCCCTGGCCCAGTTGACCTCTCGCCCTTGAATGCACAAAATTCACACTCCTCGCACACAAACACGCACACACACATACACACATACACCTACTTAAAACCCCAGGACTCTTGTTGTCTACAGTAAGAGGCTGACATATGAGGGTGGTTTTGTTTTGAAACGTTGGGGATTAGGTTGTAGGTACCCAGATAAAGAACAGGCCAGATCAATAAGTTCAGGGGAAGACGGATTGGGTCCAGTCCAGATCTGACAAAGAACTAAATTGGCAGGCATGTAAATGGATGAAAAGAGCTGAGACTGAGCCGACTAAAGACTGATGGATGAGTCAGAGGAGGTCTGCAAGAGTTGCAGTGGACAGAGTTGGGTGGTTGGGGATGTGCGTGTGTGTGTTTGTGTGTGTATGTGTGTTGTTGGTGGGGGGGGGTGTGCGGTGCAGCAGAAGGGAGGATAAGCCAGCCATTGATAAGTGCTTTCCTAGGAATTCCGACAGGGTATGGATCAGCTGAACTCAGCGGAACAATCAATGGCAAATGAAGAGGGCTGAAAAGAAACAGATGGGGAATCCGCTGGGAGGATGATTAGAAAAATAAAAAATATATACGCAGATGGATCAGAAGGACAGTGCTGGCCAATAACGGGAGTCATTGGAAAAGGGGGATGATCAATAGCAGTTCGTTTCTCGCTTGACTGTCTGTGTGTGACGGAGGAGGGGTTTTTGAACAGACAATCCCTTACTCCATGAGGCTAATCTGCGTTAGCGTGAGCTCAGTGCACCTATCCAAAGAGATAATTTAATCTGCAAATCTCAGAATAGGACTTCAAATGGATTAATACCGTAACCGAACAATAGAAGACAAAAGACGGGCAGATTGACTGATTGACAAGCTCACAGGCACCCCAGTCTGATGACAGACAGATGGGTGTACAGATTGGCAAACAATAGGCAGGCAGTGGAACTTGAGCGACCTGGATATGAAAGATGCTGCTCAGGTTCCTCAGATCTTCAGGTTACACCATCACTGACCCCAAGGGCCATTCAAAAGTCACCCTTGGCCTGAGTCAAGGCCAAGCCCACATAGGGTCAGTTCATGGCCCAGTGTCACACACATGCGTCTTGCACTTATTTTGCCCCCGCAAATCGTGCCTCCTCAATGCTAATCACACGGGTGGATTAAGCATCCGTTGTGCAGGCATCTCCGGTGGTGACGCTAGTTTAGTTTTTCCACTCAAGGTATCATGGTGTCCCAGCCAGGGCCTGAGTCTGAGCCAGCCTTGATGTCTGTCCACCCAGTAGACCAGAAACTTTTTCTGCCCCTCTCTGTTGTGACGTGGGCTCCTTGGTGACTTGCATTTACAGTTGCTATGAAGGCGTGAACTGGGTGATCTTTGTGTGAGCACTCTCCACTCTCCAACAGTCGTGATCACAGACTTGGTAGAGTGCGAAGGTCAGAGAGAAAGAAGCAGATAAATCAGTCATGCCAATCACTGCCTGTTATATACCAGGCTTGTTTACTTAAGCAATGTCGAAGCTCAGCCTGTTATAGCTACAGTATATGGTTACCCTGTACAAAGTTAATTTGCCTATATTTTATTTTAGATTCTTGTCACTAAATATATATTTTTTATTATTATTTTATTAGTGTACATCCCCAACCAACAGAAATTAAGCCCAAAATATAGTCAGCTATTGTAATTTCACATGTATGTGTCACAGGGACTGAACAAATACAGAATTACAAAAGGTGCCATTCAGGTTAGTGCCCGTACTAGCATGCTAGCCGGGTTTGTTAACCGCTATGCCACTACCGCCCCTCTGTTTGTGTCCTTCTCTGTGTGCTGTGGGGGAGAACAGGAGGCAGAGAGAGGGATAGAGCGACAGAGGGAGGGAGGGAGAGAGAGACAGACGGAGGGAGAGAAAGAGAAGGTCATGGCTGGAGCATAATGAGGTTTTGATAGCAGAAACCTGACGACAGAGAAACTTTATTTTACAATTAGTCAGGAGGCCAGTGAATGTTATTAACAGTTTAGCTGCAGGGGTCTGTCAGTGGTCCTGTGTGAGAATGAGAAGGCTGTGTGTGTGTGTATGTGTGTGAGTGTGATGAACGGAGTGTTGTGCTGTGACAAATAAGGTTTGCACTCTGGTGCCTGTGAATTTGTGTTACCCTCATAACCTCTCTCTCTTTCTCTCTCTCTCTCTCTCTCTCTCTCTTTCTCTCTGTCCAACTCTGCACTTTCTCACACCCTTGGCTTGTTTAGTCTACAGTATTTGGGCACATTTGCACTCTGTGCCACATGTGGGAAGCCTTTTATCATCTCTGCAAAGATAACAGAATGTGCCCCTCTCTCCTCCTTCAATACTCTGACCTCGGGCTCCTCTCTGCCTTCCATCCCAGCTCCCCACAGGAAAAAAAAAGAAGAAAGAGTGAAAGGCAAAGGTGCTTTTGCAAGGCTATATAGAGCTCTCTTCTTCCTTTTGAGAACCATTCACTCTCTTTTTTTTCTCTCCCTCACATTATGTGGATGTGTGTGTGTTTATATGAGAAAGAGCGAGGGACAAAGAGAGAGAAAAGAGAGGGTGTACTGAATCTGGGCATTTGTTTTCTTTTCCTGGCTCTTTCTTTCTTTTTTTGCGCTGTGGTTGTGTTGTGTAATGACACCATATCCTCTATTTCCTATGGCCTGTGGAGAGAAAACAATAATTACTCCTCGCTCATAAATGACTAACCTTTAGACCTTAATATCCGACATGGCTGCCCAGCTCTTTCATGGGCCTCAGAGGTCTGTCATCAATACATCAATACGCCCTCCTAAGCCCAGTCCTGTTGGGTGCCTTTGAAATGTCTCTCATTGGGAGCGGCTAAGCCACTATTAGCTGTGGACGGAAGTTATTGACTGCAAGTCCTACTCCCAAAGTCACTGCTTTTGTGTGCTTTGCTGTGGTGTGCTGTGGTGCTGGCCCAGTGTCCCTGGAGATGAGAGGAGAGTCAATCAGTGAGTCGAGGGCCTTGGTATGAAGTGAATCATTGCGTAACCTCTTAAGGCACATCTCATCTCTCTCTCTTTCTTTCTCTCTTTCTCTGTTCTCTCCTCCCTCTTTTCCACAGAGCCAGCAGCCGTGGATCTGGACCAGTATGAGCTGCCTGCCCTGGCCGACTGTCTGAGGGGGTACCTCCAAGACCTCGTCTCCCCCATCATCCCTGCGGTGGTGGCCAGTGAGCTTATGTACACTGCACAAGGTAAGGACTGCATCCGAGCCGAGCCCCAGCCTGCCGTTTCTGCTTGAACTCCATTCTGTTGAGTCAAGGAAGGCTGTTAGCCATTTCCATGAGTCATTCAATCTGAATTGCACCCGTACAGAACTCAGCGATGCTCTGTAGCGCACTGTGAAGGTTAATGATCCCACCGGCTGTTTTAGTAGTTTTATAACAGCTATTTACAGTTGGCATTTACAGTTGTATTCCTATAGAATCAACCTGAGGACTTTACACTTGGGAAAAATGTCTGTTAGCAGAGTCTGACTATTTTGCCACAGGCTATACAATGGCCAGACATACTCTATCTTAGCTGAACCGGATTAAATGCCAGTGTAAAGTATTCAAATATACAAGTATCTCCTCCCTCTGACATATGTAAGCCAAGCCAGTGGCATAAACTGTGTGTGTGTGTGTGTATTTATTTGTATTTAGCATGTGTTCACAACATATACTCACATACACTGAAATCAATATGCAGTGCATACAACATCTTATACCGCAAATGTACATGCACACAGACGCGAACACACACACACACACACTCACACACCATTGGTTGCATTTAAGTAGTGCCTGACTCGAGGACAGTCTGTTACATAAGCACTCCCCCGCCACCCCCACCCTTTGTCTCTCTTCCGCTGTCTCTGGCCTCCTTTCTCTCTCAATCTCTCTCTCTCTCCCTGCCCCCCCCCCAACTCTTTCACCCTCTCCTCTTTCCTCCTCTAGTCTTCTTTTGTTCTCTTTCCCTCTTTATTCGACTCTTTCTCTCTCTCTCCTATTCTCCCACCCTCTGTGCTGTGGCAGATCTGTGCTTGCTTCAGAATGCCAGATGACTAGGATGTGGTCTGCAGACAGCGCTAGTCCTACAGGGGCTACAGGGGCCTGTTTTATACAGGGGTGCATCAGATGGGCTGGGCTGCACTGTGTGCCCATAACGCATTGGGATCTGCAGGCTTTTAAGGCCCAACTAGTCACGGCCAGACTTTGCCTGCGGGGTTGTGTCCAGGTCGTGCTCGCTGGCACTCGTGCCTGACATGCAGCTGGCCTCTTAGAGAGCGGCGACGCATTGGCTGCCGTCCCATTTTGCCAATTTCTTGATGAAGTCATGGGTGGTGCGCTGACGTGGTCTGAAAGGAGAGACTCTCACTCATTTGTCTTAGCCCCGTAATGTAATCAACGAGGCCTCTGATCCCTCCTGCGAAGATTGTGAAACCCAATTAAGCTATTTGCCCTCCGTCAGAACGTCTTTTGCCAGAAAGACTCCTGTCTGAGTCGGGCCGTGGGCGTGTGTGTGTTTGTGTGTGTGTGTGTTTGTGTGTATGTGTGGTTTTAGTAGGCTCCAATGGATTTATCCTGAGCAGGGCTCAGGCATACCTCTCATGTACCCATCTGGCCTCTGGCCTGGGAAAGGTCTCCTCTGCAGTCGGCTTGTTCCCCAGGCTATCAAATCACCTCCCCCTGCCTGCTTGCTTACCTCCTGGCCCTGGCCCTGACTCTGCTCAGGAGCCCCTGCTAGGCCAATACACAGAAGGCCAAGTTCCCAGATTTGCCCCCCTCTGAGTCAGGGGTCAGCCACTATCGATGCTGGCCAGCAGGACAGAAAGAGGGGGTCACCAGACCCCTGCCTAGAGAGGGCAGTGTGTCTGTCTGTGTCCGTGTCCGTGTCCGTGTCCGTGTGTGTGTGTGTGTGCGTGTGTGTGTGTGTGTGATGTCTGTGGTCAAGCAGAAGGGCCATGACCAAGGTCAATGTGCTGACCTCTAACGTGCTGGCAGATTGTCGGAGTGGGCTCTGTCTCTGGTCACCTCCGCGGCCACTCAGCCAATCAGTGACCTCTGACCTCACAGCACTTATCTTCTATAAGCAGCGACGCCTAGCCTTAACCAGCCGTCGTCCATAATGGCCCCGGCACCACAGAGCACAGGTCGTGATTTATGAGGGCAAGAGGAGTGGACAGGGAGAGAGAGAGAGAGAGAGAGAGTGTGTGTGTGTGTGTGTGTGTGTGTGTGTGTGGAGGCAGGCATGTGCTTGTGTGTGCATCACATGTGCAATCAAATATAATTCTAAGGTCTGTGCTTGCTGAGGCAAAAGGGAAAGAATAAAGAGAAGGGGGGAGAGAGAATGAGAGAGAGAGAGAGAGAGAGAGAGAGAGAGAGAGAGAGAGAATATGAGACTGAGAGGGAACACTTAAATCTCCACTACCTCTTAAGAGAAATACACTGGGCTTAAATCCAAGAGGGGTTCAATAGTTGGAGGAAAATAGGATGCACTCCAAGCATCAATAAATCCATATTTTGACAGCTTGATAAATGGCATCAAGCCAAAACACTCAGCAATTTCTGCAGCTCTTCCTGCAGACCTTTACCGTCATAAACTTAATAAAAATGAGCAAGTGCAATTACATAATAAAAATAATATTGATTGATGCGTTTCTCCCTCTTTCTGAGTTTTGCATAATATGGCCTAATAATGTCCCTACAGTAGAGCCATGGGCCAGTAGAGATGGAGCTGCAGTGGCCACTGTGGAGACTGATCCCAGAGCAGGGGGTGATGTGTGGAGACTGATCCCAGAGCAGGGTAGCTGTGTGGAGTCTGATCTCAGAGCAGCGTATCTGTGTGGAGTCTGATCCTAGAGCAGGGTGACTGTGTGGAGACTGATCCCAGAGCAGGGGTGCTGTGTGGAGACTGATCCCAGAGCAGGGTGGATGTGTGGAGACTGAGCCCAGAGCAGGGTGGCTGTTTGGAGACTGATCTCAGAGCAGGGGCCCGTGTGAGATGAGCGGAGGCTCCTGAGGGGGACACCAGTAGTGCGGAGGAGGAGGTAGGAGCAGAGGAGGAGCACAGATGTTGTCCTGTTTACTGTGGGAAAGCCCATCAGTGAGCTCCTGGTCAATATGTCAGGGCCTGACTAAATAAGGGCTTTGTCTTGAGAGCGACTGCAGACAATAGGGCAAGGACAGCTTTGCTCAGGGCAGCGCAGAGCACGCCTGGGATTGGGGGAGGGGGGGGGGGGCAAAGGGCTCCAGAAACCCACACAGCAACAGACTGCAAGGGCAGCACAGACACACAATGCTCATCTCCCAATGACAATGACATTTCCCGGTGACCAAAACATGCCATTGTTTGATTAGAGTGTGTGTGTGTGTGTGTGGTGTGTGTGTGTGTGTTGTGTATGGGTGCTCTTGGTTGTGTGTCTGCACACATGTGCATGTTTATTCATATACGTATGAAAATGTGACACACAGACATGATAAGCCATTGTTAGGTATGTGCATATCTTATGTGTGTATGTGTGTGTGTGTGTGCGTGTTTGTGTGTGTGTGCGCGTGTGTGTCTGCTGACACCTCATGTGTTATGTAGGTCCAGTGCCTTTGGCCAGACCACAGACTCCTGACTCTTTTGACTCTTTGCCAGCTTAGCTAAATTTAGACATGTGCACCCACACCCATATCACACCACCTCAACACACACATCAAGACAGTCACTGTGACAGTGTCAATATACTGCATGTGTATACATATACAGTACATTGTACATATATGCACAATGCAAAATATGTGTGCATTAGTGATCAGAGGGAAAGGAGATCCTCCTTCTCTCATTGTAGCCGTTTTCAGACATAAACAACAGTTAGGTATGTAAACAGTCACCCATTTGGTTCTGTTGTATGGCAAGAAAGTATAAGAGTTTACACACCTCAGTCCAAACACCTGCTTGTGTTTGTGTCCCCCAGAGACCCAGAGCATGGAGGAGTGCGGCCAGCAGCTGAAGAGGATCCTTGACTCCCCCAGCATGCCCCAGGCCAACCACCAGCTCCTGGTGCACCTCACCCAACACCTGAGCAGGGTGGCCCAGAGTGGGCCGCCGGGCCAGGCGAGTCCCAGGCTCCTGGCGCAGGCCTACAGCGAGGTCGTTTTCAAGCACTCCCACTTCAGGTGAGGAACCCCGGGGAGCACCGGCCTATGCCTCCCAATAGGGTGCTCATGTAGCTCTGTGTGTGCTTGTGTGTGTGTGTGTGTGTTAGGACTCCACTCAAATACCACTAATGCTGGACCCTACTGATTAAGTTTCCCACTACCATAATAATAATATTACTAGGGGTACATTTCACCTGATATTTGTTCATATATCATCATATCGTCATAGCATCATATAAACACCACTAAAGTGAGTGACATTTTCATATAGAGCAGAAAAATATTATTTTTAACATATAGTGCTCCGCATGGATTCCGACACTTCACAAGGTTTTGGAAAACAGAAAAACTGAATGTTTCTCTCGTGTTTCACGAGCTGCTCTCCCGCTCCCTCACATTCCCTATTTCTCTGTTGGCGTGCCTTTCTGCAATAAGAAATGACTGCCAGTGAGTCAGAACGTATAATATTTGTCCAGGTTTTTGCGTCTTATAACACTGCATGTGAGAGCAGTGGTGTGTGCAGTCACACCCGTGCAAATAAATGCATACACAAAAGACACACACACACACGAAAATTAAGACAGGAGTAAATACACTTTGATATACATTGTATACACAGCTTGTCATAGGCTTTGTATTTTTTCAGGATCTGCCACTCTGTGCCCATATTCACTCACGCACATACACACACACACACACACACACACACACAAGTGTCGTGTCATCATTATGCAATCTTTTGTTTGCCTGCTAACCTGTCTTCACATTGTCCATCAGAGTCAGTTGGATATGAATGTATGTATATATGCATGTAATTTATGTATGTATGCATGTTTGTATGTCTGTGTGTGTGTGTGTTTGTGTGTGTGTGTGTGTGAGTGTGTGTACATGTGTGCACGTGTGCGTGTATGTCTATGTGTGTTTGTGTGAGTGCGTGGTGTGTACGTGCGTGCGTGCGTGCGTGTGCATGTGTGTCTGTGTGTATGTGTGTGTGCGTTCGTGCGTGCTTGTGTGTGTGCGTGTAGGCACCCGTGTGCGTGCGAGCGTGCATGACTGCGTGCATATCTGCTGGGCCGGCGTCCCTCTCTGGAGCAGCAGGGCGTTAGAGAGCAGGAGGCACAGGGGCGGCTTTGTCCTTCCCCATGCTGCTCCCTTAAGCCTCTCCTCGGCACGGCTGATTAGGTTGGAGGCTGCTGTCTCACTGCCAGCACTGACAAGAGCATGGGATTTTCCCCACCACTTACACAGCCTCAACCAAACACACCTAGTTTTAGAGAGAGAGAGAGAGAGAGAGAGAGAGAGAGGTGTATTATGCATCTGTCATGCTGTTTTGTCAAATCATCACATTCTGCCAGGGTCACGTCTCCCATCATAGGACCAGAATTATGGAAGATTCACGAGTAAATCAACATCTCATTCTGTGTTTTATTGGACTCAAACAGAGCTTACCACTGCACTACACACACAGTGTATGTGTGTGTGCGTATGTGTGCGTGTGTGTGTGTGTGTGTGTGTGTGTGTGTGTAGAGTTTGAGTATGGGTGTTTTGTTTTGTGAGGCTGTTATCATTAGTGGCCACTGATATGTGAGCTGAGTGTGCTGCTTGGAGCCTCTTTACAGTATACATGTCATGCTCCTCTTTTCTCCTACCAATACTTCAATATATTGATGTCCAATAAGATGTCATGCTGTCTTTCTTTTTCTCTCCCTTCCATCTCTCTCTCTCTCTCGTGCTCTTTTTTGTCTCTCACCATCCATTATTCCCTCTCTCCTCTGCTCTGCAGTGCGGATGTGAACCCTGAGCATCATGTGAAGATCCTGGAGGCCCTGATAGTGGCTGGGGGTCTGACTGAGATGCAGGCTGCTCCTGGTAGGCCCTATACTCTCTTATGGCAACCCCCCGCACACCATGCACGTGCTACAGTTTATCCTGTCCGCATGGGCAATTCACTACAGTACCTAATGGAATAAAGTACACTTACCCAAACATACTGCCACACTTCAGTTTGTCTAAAGGGTACATCACACTGCCACCTCCAAGAACAAGGAAACAAGTGAATGTCACAAACATGAGAGTTTGTGATAGATTGTGTACATCGTGCTATGATGTGTTTAGTTAAATAACTGGCTAGCCATGACTAATGTTAGGCAGGCAGCTAAGCAAGCATCCTGTTGTTGGAAATAACAATGAATACGTCGTGCTTTTAGGAGCCTCATATTTTTTTGCTTGTGTTTCACTTCTACTGAAAAGCAAGACTGTTGCAGTGGTTAGCCATGTTGTTCCATTGGGAAGCAATTATATTGGAGTGCCTAGGGGTGAAAATAGTATGCTGTTACATTAATGTTGATGTTTCTTACCTGTTGCTGCTTAAACAGAGAAAATGTTAGTGGAAATTTCCTCTCTCACACACACACACACAGATACACACACACACTCACACTCACACACACTCACACACACACACACACACTCTCACAGATTTCAACCTATTATTATTCTGTGATGTTCCCTGCCTGTCTGGTAGCTGTGCTGAGCCTGCTTCTGTGTGAGTGTGTGTGTGTACGTGTGTGTGTGTGTGTGTGCATTCTGGCAGACATGCAGTGCAGTCATCTGCAGATCTGAGTTCCTTGAAGGGGGCTGGAAGGTGGTGAGATCATGCAGATCTAAACTCGGAGCCGTCCAGCCCTCTGAGGTCACCTATTTGGCCTGTCCTGTCTTGGCACGGGTGGGAGGCACTATAAGAATATCTGCTTTAGTGTCTCTGGAGAATTCCGAACCCTTCAACTGGAGAGCAGCTGAAAAGAATTAGATGAGGGTGTGCAAACTTTTATAGCTCAGCAGGCACAATAGCTATATTTTATATTCCTAGACCAATATTTTTAGAAACAATTGTGCTCATCCATTGCATTATGGTAAGGTTCACTCACAAACTTCACGCAGTCAATCTCTGACATTCAGTTTCAGCAGAAGACTTGCTTGAGTAAGGCTGTAAGGCTGACATATTCCTGCTGGTTGCTATTGGATCGAAACCTCTCCCTGCTTGTTCCCATGCTCGAATGCAGTGTCCCAGTGCGTGGCGCTTTCTGTCATTCACTGAGCTGAAATAGGAGCTTGACTGAGGTCTGGCAAGCACTCGCACATGGAAGGGTTGAGAGAGAGGGAACTCTGGGTAATGCTCTCTGGCTGGGGCCTGCCTTGCTTTAGCCGTCCTCGCTTATAATGATCCTGCTTTTCCTGTCAGGGTTCTTGGCAGAGAGTCTTCCAGCCCCCTCGACCTCCTTCCCCCTCTCCTCCCTCTCCTCCTCCTCTCCTCTTCCTTAGGTCTTCTCTGTGGTTTAATGAAAAGGCCTGAACTGTTGGCCAACTCAGTGGAGTTTATTTAACTTATGTATTTCTCACAGAGGGAAAATGACTGGGGCCCCCTCCTCCATACCGCATCACACAATCCAAACAACTGGGCCTTGGCTTCATGGGAAGAGCAGAGCTACCGGAACAAATTGCACAGCCGTAGAGGAGGGTCCTTGGCCAGTAGTTTTGCATCGGACTAATACGTTTGGTGAAAAAAAACACAGCGCTATAAAATATTGGGTTGTGAAAAAGAGCTCCAAGCTATTTTTATAGGCGCGAGCGATGTCTTGAGTGAGCACTTACCCTTCCCATGTGGCCATCCGGGACATTGACTTTGGAGCCAGTGTGGCCAGTGCAGTGGTGGGAAGTGGTCTGGGATATACACCCAAACATTGCCTGTGTGTGTGTATGCGTGTGTGTGTGTGTGTATGGGGGGGGGGTCAAATATGTTGACTTTGTCAGAGACCAAGTCTTTGGTCAAGATCAGTCAATGTAAGAAACCATCAATTCATCATGCTCCTTAATGATTGTTCGTTAATGCTAATGTTACACATTGTGTGTAAAATAGTGAGTGGGTCGGCTTTTTGGAGTCCTCTGGGCATATCACACTTTGACCAGTACTACTGGATGGGGTGGGGGGTGTTCAGGTGGGGTAGGGGGGAATTGCCAGGGGGTCAGGCCCCGCACTCAGGGGGAGCAGCAGGAGTGGCGCCCCCTTTAATCAGCCGTTATGACACCCCTGTTTGAGGGACCGATCAATGGGCTGTGGGGCCGCAGGGCAGGGCAGATTTATGGCTCAGCCGACACTGGCCACTCAGGGGTCAACCCTCTGGGGACACATGGAGGGGAGGGGAGGGGAGGGGAACGGAGGGGGCCACAGAGAGACTGCCCCTGGCCTGGCCCGAGCTGGGCCGGTCTGGGCTGGGGGTGACATTGTGGAGGTCAGGGGCTGGGGTTGGTGGTTGATGGGGGCTGCACACCCAGGCAACCCAAACCAGACCTTGGCCTCTTGCTCAACTGGTTATTTTGATGTGTTCATTGTGTGGTTGTAATGTACTGCATTCATGCTTCTGCTGTAGGTTCCTATAGCTGTGGCATTCCTCTGTGTGGCTGGCGTGACAGAATGTGTTTGGCTGGCCGGGTCACGCATGTTACCAAATAACCCGCACACATGCAAGGCTGCTATGTGCTTTTATTGGAGTTTGGGCTCCCATTCGTGTGGCATCGGGTGATTGGCGGCCGCGCTCATGCTGCACACTGCAGTGTCATTATGCCTTCTATCTGGAGTGCCATGGTTACGCCTCTGTCATCCCTGCAGCTGCGGTCGGCGTCTCCGTGAGTTACGGACACAAACATTTGGATGGATTTTGTTTAGGCATGAGAAAATGCAGACAAAGCTCTTGAGAAGGGTAGAAAGGGTTGGGTCATGTTTGTGTGTGTGTGTGTGTGTGTGTGTATGTGAGTGAGTGTGTGTGTAAAGAGGGGGGCATACGAAGAGAAATTTGTTTGTGTCTTTTTTGTTCTCTTTGTGTGTGTGTGTGTGTGTGTGTGTGTGTGTGTGTGTGTGTGTGTGAGTGAGTGTTAGGGTTACTTGCTCATAATGCTGAATTTGTGTGCCACCATGCATACAGCTCTTTAAAGCCTGGGGGAAAGAGCAAGGTCAGGTTCACAAGTGAGTAACCTTTCCTCCTTTACTCTCTCTCTCTCTCTCTCTCTTTCTCTCTGTCTCTCTCTCTCTCTTCCTCTCTTTCTCTCTCACTCACACCACACACACACATGCACACAGTAACATGCATTCTTCATAGCACCCTGCCGACCCTGCAGTCTTGGGACTACATTAGCAGAGGTCAGAGGTCAGAGTAGCCCTGTGGTCACACTCTCACGCACATACACACTCATGTTCACACTCATCCACCATTCGCACACACACACACACACACACGCACACACACACACACACACACACACACACACAAACACACGCACGTATAAAAAATGGACCTAAGCCAGGATGAAAAAAGTAATTGAACTTGGACTAAAATGCAAGGGTTTCTGTGTTTGTGTTTTTTGTGTGTGTGTTTAGCAAGCCTGTACCGCAGCCAATCTGTCAGCCATTAAGACCAAACAGTATTACACAAAAAGATGTTTTAAAGATACAGAACACCAGCTCTCTGTCTCTCTCTCTGTTTCGTAAGTGAGTGTGTTTTGGAGGCTTTGTTGCTGCTTGTTGTTCCTCCTGCAGGCACGCGATACCGTGGCCACAGCTCGGAGTCAGCCCAGCCCAGTAGTGTGCTCCAGGTCCCTGGGCTGCCTGCTGCCCCAGTGCAGTAATGGCTTCCAGCTTGGGAGAAAGTGTGTTGGTGCAACACTGTGCTTAAAGAGCAGCCACTAAACGGGGCTGCTCCGGACTTGTCCCTGCTCGGATGACTGGAGCTGTCAGAGCCTGATGGATTCATTGTGGCTGCGCTGTGGCAGAGCGGAGGTGTGGAGGAGGACGGAGGTGGGAGGGGAGAGTTTCGGGAGGTGGTGGAAAAGAGAAGATGTAGAGAGCTCTAGGACAGATATCGCATCCCCTGAACTTTCTCACTTCCACCCACCCCTTTTCTCCCACTCAATCTTTTTCTTTCTTACCCTCTCGCTTTCTCTCTTTCTCTCTCTCTCTCTCCTGTCTGCCTTTGTGGGTGTGTTTATTGCTTGTGTCAATCTTTATTATATCTTATCAGGCAAGGCTTCCCGCTTCCATTAAAAAGAAATTTGGTGCTCCAGTCAGTATAAAAATACAAAATGGTCATGTGTGATTTTCAGGAAAGAAGTGTGTGTGAAATCAAGTTTAAGATCACTACTTTTTCATCAGATGCTCATTTGGTAACAGTTCAAAGGATGGTGGCTCAAACTGTTTTATGGGTCATTAGACCTTATATGATTTCTGTATATCTTATACTTTTATATTGCCAGTAGTCAGCTGTAAGTTGTTAGGTGTGAAAATTTACATATTTCATATGGAGTGAAGATGTAATTTTCTGTGCAAGTTCCTGTTCACTTAATTGGATCATGGAGAATTGAAGGAGGGACCAGATGTGTTTTGTGTTTTGTTTGAGGCATGTTGGAACTCCCTTTTTAGCACTGAAGAGATGTGTCAGTGTCTGTGTACTCTCTCTGGTGATCCAGAGCAACAGTGGTTGACTTTGCATTGCTCTTGTGGTCAGACTCGTGTGGAAAGCTGTCGATTCTGCTGGAGCTGGCCCAATCCTCTGTACTGTTTTTACTGAGTGATGAAGTATTGAAGAGATGTTAAAATATGAGTAGGTAGAGTGCTTAGGGGGAGGATGCAGATTAGTGGGAAACGCAGATGCTCTTTCTAGTCTTAATCTCTTGTGTTTTAGATACATTCCCGTTTTCAGTTGAAAAAGGGGCCACCTTCCCACTGCAGGGGATTGAGGGTAATTGTTCGGACAGATTTCTGGAAAGAACATGGAAGTTATCTTCAGCTTGAGGTGGGGAGAGGGAGCCGAGCTGTCTAACAGACACTGGCTCTGACATAGTTCCCACAGCACCCCCACCACCATCCCCCTCAGACAAGGCACCCAACACCCCCACCCCACCCCCACCTCTACCCCTACCCTAACCGAGCTGTTTCGTGAGAAGGGTGTCCTCAGCCTGACCGCATCCCCGCCGCTGCTCACCAGGCCGTGTCGGTCACCAGTGTGGCATGTGTGTGCCTGGGCACAAGTCTAAGAGTCGGGCATGAGTCACAAGGGCGTGCCGGGGTCAGCCAGACGGCTTCGGTGGGCGCCTTATGATGCGCTCACACTGGTCCTGGGTCAGCCAAAGGCCAGGGGCTCCAGTGACATGGAAGAGAAGAGAAAGGCTGGGAACAGGTGGGGGGCAGATAAGAGCAGACGGCAAGGGCCAGGTCAGCTGGAGTTCTCCGCTGTCAGTGTATGTGGAGACCTCGCGCTCACGCCTTACTGTGCCTCAATACCCCTCTTCCTCCTTTCTTTCTTTCCCTCGGACTGCCTGTCTATCACTTTGCTTTCTCTCTCCTTTTGCCATTTTACCCTGCGTTTGTTTTCAGCAGTCATCCTTTCTCTGTCCTCTGTCTTTCAACATATCTCTCCATCCATCTCTCCCTGCCCCTTTGGATGGTTTCATCTCTATCTTTGTCTCCCACAAGACCCACATATCCTCCAGTAATGTTCAGTCACCGCCACTCTCCAAATCAAAGCTCCCCATACATGCTGCTTATGAAACACTTTCACCAGAAACACACACACACACACCACAGTCACACACAGGCACACACACACATAACATGTGGAGGTTGACTCACAGCCTGACTGGAGTTCCCCATCGGCTGACCTGTGGTCCTGACTGACCCGGCGAAATGACCACCACGGTCTCTTGTGGTCTCTCAGCTGCAGACAATCACATGGTTCAATGTAGCATGTAATAATATCCTAACTCTCCTCTCTGCTTTGTTCTCTAACCTTGCCCCTCACCCCCTGCCTCCAACAGTGACTCCAGCAGGGCTCATTTGTCAAAGGGAGGCTCAAATTTACAGATGTCTCCTTTTTTTCTGCTGACTTGACAGTGTGAGGTGGGCTGAGGTGAGTGAAGGCTCATGGGAATTGTAGGCTTGAAGATGAAACATTGCCAGAGGGCATCTGAAATGAAACCATCAGGGTTGAGTGGAGTGATGCACTACATGGCTTTAAATTGCTTTTTTGTGCTGCTGCTGTGATAAGATGTTTTGAGTTGTGAAAGGTGAACTTCACCCTTCAATTACAATTGACACAGGAGCTAGGAGCATAGACTATCTTGGAGGAAGATAGACGTCCTGAAAGGTCTTCTGGGTCTTGTAGTAAAAGTTTGAGAAGTCTTGTTTGTAGTTCTTGTAATGCCCGTAGTGTAGTTTAAAGTTTGGCATTCTGATTCTAATTCTTTGTTTATTCTGATTACTGATCCATCCATCCTCTCGTAGAAGGACTGCGTCAGCATACATACACAAACATACCCTCTCCATGACGACCAGGCAGGCTAGCACAAACATATACACACAGTGAGCTTTAGGGAAATGTGCGTGTTTTAGAGGAGAGCAGGCCATCCTGCTGTCACTTAGGCTCAGATTGTGATGACAGGTCGGCATGTGTGCTCGTGAGTGGAGCCCACTCCCTGATTGAGCCTGTCATAACCTTTTGTTATTCCTCCGCTCTCGCGCACACTGGCAGCCTTTCACAGAGGATCAGCATCAAACCCTCACCGACATGACAGTCACTCCAGCCCGCCTGTCTATGGACTCTAAGATCACTCTCTCTCGCCCTTTCTCTCTCTCACACACACACACACACACACACACACTCACAAAAACACACACTCACAAAAACACATGTGCTCATAAAAAGCCAAATGTCTTTGTCACACACATTGTGTAATTCTTTCCAAATTGGATATTTCTGAGATGCTACAAAGTAGTGCAAGGGCACACCTGAATGGCCAAAGTAATCCTGTGTTCCCTGTGCACTTCTCAGTGGAAAGAGGGAACTTGCACACACTTACACACACATCACACGTGCACACCAACACACCAAAACACAAATGCGCACACACACACACACACACACACATATAGTCCACACATAGTCTTTTACAGTGGTGCGTGTAAACCGAGGCCTTTGGGATAGCCTTGGCATGGCGCCAGCTAATCTTGCTCAAATATTTGATATGAAACGGTCAGTTTGGAGCAGCTGGGCAGCGTGCCAGGCCAGCTCTCATTACTGCCAGCCTCGCACCCACAGCCCACAAATCACCAACCGCCCCAGAGCACAACACACAAAGCAAGCCTATTATCTACCATCCAATCAGTGTGTGTGTGTGTGTATGCGTGTGAATGTGTGTCTGTGTGTCTGTGTGCGCTTTTGTGTGTGTGTGTGTGTGTGGAATGGGCAGTAAAAGAACTTGCATAAACCATGGCCTTAAAGCACTGGTTGGAGTCGTTGCGTTTCTCAGTTTGAGTGACTCACCCCCCCAACACACACACACACACACACACACACACACACACACACACACACACTCTCTCTCTCTCTCTCTCTCTCTCTCTCTCTCTCTCTCTCATTCTCTCTCTCACACACACACACGCACACACACAACCAGTTTATGCTACAAAGTGTCCTTGGCAGCCCTAAGAGCACTGATGTGTAAAGTGGCCATAACTGAATGTTACAGGCTGCACTTTGACATCATACCCAAGAACATATATATGACACACACTTTTGTCCCCATCACTGCTTGCTGACACAGACACACACAAACACGCACACACATACACACTCATAATCTGTTTGCCATTTTCTCGCACTCCTGATACTCGCTCCTCACTTAAATCTGCTCCTACTTCTCACTTTATTCTCAGAGGCTGGCCTGTTGCCTTGTCCAATCAGAGAGCAGAACCCCAGCTGACTATGACATCATCTGCATATGGCCTTATACCAGAGAGGGTGAAAGCGGAGTGTGCGGCACAAACGTTCGTTAAGTTCAGACTTCTATTTTCGTGTGGGGGAGGGGGAAAATCCCCCTTTATGCAGACCAGAGTCGAGGCCTCCGTTTATGCCGTTATGTGACACTTCCACTTATGCAGACCAAAACTATTCACATTGTAAAATATTATGTTGCTCTGTCTTGGTCAGTATTCAATGATATTTGCGTATACCACTGCCAGATCAAATTTCACATAATTTTTGATAACCGCACACCTATGAAGTAGTTCCACTTTTCTGGTTGTATTACACTTCTATATCAATTCGCCCAACTGGCTGTGAAGCTTAAATGAACTCTATAGTGCAGACATGGCAACAATGGTACAAGCAGGATAATTAACTCAACTTCGTTTTGAGGCCTTATTAACACTTCTGCTGTGCATTATTATCTGATTAAATATCTGATAATATCCGTGTTGTTCATTATACCTTACATATTCACCATTTTAAGAAAATTCAATTTATTTTCAGAAGTTTCATTTTGGATCAATTAAGCATAAAGGGCCTAGAATCATCAAAAATCTAAATTCAGGACAGTAACATGAACTCTGTGTTACGGTAGTTGCTGAGGGCAGTGGTACAGTAAGCATGTGGCTTGCAAGCGCAGCATTGGTCTTGGAGGCGGACAAGCAGAGGCTTGAACATGAAGGCCATGCTGACATGCCCACTGTGCTGCTCACATGTGGATCATGTCCCAGACTTCTTCTTATCACTGTTCTCAAAAATGGAACAATGGAAAACTGCAGCTCAGTCTTCAGATAGTCTCTGCTCTCTCTCCTCTCCTATACTTGTCTCTGCCATCTCTCTCTCTCTGTCTTCACACACACAGACACTCACACACACACACACACAGCCACACTCACACATGTACTCTTGCTCTTTGTTGTTGTCCCCTGCCTCTCCTCTCCTGCTCTCCCTCCAGTCCTTTGAAAAGCACAGTTTAGATGCACATGAAACAATCGCCTGTGTGTGTGTGTGTGTTTGTGTGTGTGTGTCTGTGTGTTGCTGGAGGGGGGCGGGGGGAGCAGCCTTTGAAGAGTGTGAGAGTCCAACACTAGCGTGCTGCACACTCCTCACATGCACTCCCCTTACATGCACACTCCTCACATGCACTCCCCTTACATGCACACCTCACATCCTCCCTTACCTGCACACTCCTCACATGCACTCCCCTTACATGCACACTCCTCACATGCACTCCCCTTACATGCACACTCCTCACATTCACTCCCCTTACATGCACTACTTGCTCCTGCAATAGCTGCTATTAGATTTTTTTATTCCTCCATGTCTGTGTGTGTGTGTGTGTGTGTGTGTGTGTGTTAATGTATGTGTCTGAGAGACAGGTTCATGAAAGACAGAGCAAAAGCCTGTGTGCGTGTGCGTGTGTGAAGGTGGCAGCCACTGTGCTCCTGAGGGTTGGAGCACTGTTTTTTAATGCTAATAACTCTGTTTTCATTTAAAACAGCTCTTTTATCAAGCCTTGGCCTCTGTATGCATTATGAATGAGTAGTGTTGGTGTTAATGTGTGTGTGTGTGTGTGTGTGTGTGTGTGTGTGTGTGTGTGTGTGTGTGTGCATGCGTACGTGTGTGTGCCTGCAAGGCACGCTACAAAGTTGGGAGTGGACTTGAAAGCGTCTGTCTCCCACAGCTCAGTGCACTCAGCACACACCACACACACACACACACACACACACACACACACACACACGCACGCACGCACGCACGCACATACACACAGTGCTTCGGGCGGCCCACAGCTCCAGGTCTAGAATACATCTGCAATCTGTAACAGAACCAACAGAACTTACACGGGCTGTCTGCTGTTTAACTGCTTCAGAGAGATCCTTAAGGTGATGGTATTTTGTTTTCTGTGTGCAAATCCTTCTCCTCTCCTGTGCGCTGATGACGCTAAGCTAACAATCGGAGGGGCCTGCAGAGGGCCTGTGTACCCGGTGGATAAGCATTACAGTAATAGGTCAGCTCAAAGTGCGGGAGTCTGGGACGACGGGTGAGTGAGCGGGGGAGGGGGCTGAGTGTTCCTCTGCACTCCTCCCATGCAGCATATAGATTAGGCTAAAGCAAATAGAGGCAGAATGGATTGGGAATGCAGGCACACTTTGTCTTCTGCTTGAGATGGGCCAGGAGATGATGCTCTCCGCTCTTTTTTTTTTCCCCTCAAACGACCAATCAGCCTTTGTTCTCATCGGCTCTTATCCAGTCAGAATTCTGCTGCTCGGTGACATCACTGAGAGGCTCTTTGGAACGTGATGTGAATTTCAGTCAGCTGTTCCTTGAACACAGGCACTCTGGGAAGGACTGTGAAGCACATTTACCACACACACACACACACAACACACACACACACACACAAACAATACACCGATTGGCCTAAACAAATGATAGTGGTTCTGCTTATGTGATTGTGTGTGTGTCAGAGGGATGTGTATTCACATAAAGCACTCATACAGCACAAAAAGCACTTTGATAAAGCCAAACTCACACTGAGATGCAGATTTGCCTTCGACCTTGAGTCCCTGCTTTTGTACTCTCTGTTTCTTGCTCTCCTACTCGCTACCTCCACCCCCCCCCCCCCCCCCCTCTCTCTCTCTCTCTCTCTCTCTCTCTGTCTGAGCACATGAGAGCAAAGGAGTGACAACCTAACAAATTAAGTAAATACATTAGTCGTTCCGGGCACATGCAGAAATGTCACATGCAGATATATTGGCAGTGCGCCAAGGAAGAAATTGGCACAGACAAGGAGCAAAGGATGATGGGTTGAGGGAAGGCGCCGAGACACAAAGAGAGAGTAAGGAGTAAGAGAGAGATAGAGAGAGAGAGATTTGACAGTGTTGCCTTGACTTGCACCAGTGGGAAAAGTGAGCCGTGAGATGATCATGGTGTCTCAGAGACTGAGGCCAGCTGTTAGATAAACATGTCATGGCATGGGCTGAGCTGAGCCGAGCTTTGCATCACACGTCCAAGTCTTCATCTGCTCCCAATTAGCTGGGTGTTTTTGCCAGTGTGTGTTGTAAAGGGCAGATGTAACACTGAGATAATGTACAGTTTGTGTGTGTTTGTGTATGTGTGTGTGTGTGTGCGTGTGTGTGACCGCATTGCTGAAAAAGTGTCGACATTTATCTGGAAGGATTTATCCTATCCTTCTGTTTGATCACCCTCACTGGCTTTATGAGCATATTTGCCTTTATGCACGTGTGTGTGTGTGTGTGTGTGTGTGTGTGTGTGTGTGTGTGTGTGTGTGTGTGTGTGTGTGTTTGAATGTGTACACATGTACACATTGTGTAGTGTGCATGACCCTAAATACAGTTTGCAGCATGTGCGTCTGTTTACATGACATTTGAGTACGTGTGTGTCCAAGCGTGTGTGTGTGTGTGTGTGTGAAGGCCCTCTTTAAGAGCTCTATAAACTGAGAAGTGGAGATGCACTTGTGTCCTGCCATCTGGATGCGCCTCCATCTGGATGTCTCCCGTAGCCGCCCATGTCAGCCTTACTGTGTGTGTTTGTTTATCCTATGTTTGCTTTGCACCGAGTCCCATTTTAGCCCACGCCTTGAGGTCACTGTGAGCCTGCGTAGAGCATCTCCCCAGGAAGATGCCACAGTGGGCGATGCAGGGAGATGGGTGGTGTGTGTGTGTGTGTGTGTGTGTGTGTGTGTGTGTGTGTGTGTGTGTGTGTGTGTGTGTGTGGTGAATGTCTGTTAATGTATATGTCTCATTGGCATGTGCGTGTGTGTGATGTGCGTGTCAGTGTCTGAAGACATCTGCTCTGACAAGCACTCATCACCTGCCCAGGAGCGAGCCCAGGAGAGTGGGAAAGAGTGCAACCAAAAGTTCCATGATGGAGAGAAAGAGAGAGAGAGAGAGACAGAGAGAGAGAGAATGGAATAGAATATCTGATGACTGACAGATTATATAAAAGAAAGGAGGGTGATGAAAGGAGTAAAAAAAGAAGAAGAGAAGGCAGAAAGGAGGGCAAGCAGCGTCCTAAACGAGTGCGTGGGAGATGGGAAGAAGGGGAGGACAGCAGGTTAGCGTTTTGAAAGAATGGCGGGTGGGTCATTCATTGTTTATTGTTTATTACTTCAGGTATCTTATTGTTCCTGGTTATAAAACTCTCGCACAGCTAACATGAACTCCTCTAAAGATTCAGAATTACATGGAAAGATTTATTGTTGTGTTTTAAGATGGGAGCTTTAATGCTGTAATGGTAGCTAATTCACAAGTTAAATATAAAATCTGCTCGTTTACGCCAAAGAGTTTCGATGGAAGACAAATATTTCCTTTCCCTGACACTGGAATTATATATGTGTACATGAAATCCTTCAGATTTCTAGTAAATGTAGAACAACACACTAGATGTTTCAGACCGAAACTCATCGTTTCAGTCACGCGTGGCATCCTTGCCATTTATAAACAGTATATCAAATTTATGCGGCTTTGTGATGGTACACACGCATCTTGTTTCATCACGTGTCCAACTGAACCGAGGAAACTGCAGGGGCCTGAATCAGCAATTGTGAACAAATGAAAAGTAATGCAAACAAAAGAGACAGACTGAAACATCGGTATGTGATGGTACAGTCCATATTTAGACGATGGCGGGCCGCCATGGTCTAGTCAATGTATGGGAAACATTGCAGTTGTTTATGCCTGGAGACTTGGCAGTCAGACAGCGTGTGTGTTTGCATGTGTCCAGAGGTCTTTGTTTAAGTCAGAGGATGGAATGTGTGTGTGTGTGTGTGTTTAAGGTATCAGTTTTTATCTTTTAGCACTCCCTGTCCTCTCCTGGTCTCCTGGGTTGGCATGGGCTGATTTACGACAAGGAGGTGCCTGGCTGGAGTTTATGTGTCTGACCAGCTCCACTGGTGCAGTTGATCAAGTCATCTGTCCTGACCACCATCACATGCAAAACCACCCAAAGTAATGGGGTCACATTACAGCTTTACTCAGCACGCCTCCCCAAGAGCAAGGTCAAGGAGAAGACTGCAGACACAATAGGTCAGATATAGTGACAAATTGTGTGTGTGTGTGTGTGTGTGTGTGTGTGGAGAGAGCACCTCCATCTCTCACCTCTGCTTTCACAGTAGGACGGTTTACAACTAGCTGGGGCCCTGTAAGCTGAGTGGCATGGGACTCAGAAGCCCTGCAGTAATGACATCCTATCTCTCAACAGAGAGACGCACAGGGAGCCACATTTCACATGCACATACAAACACACACACACACACACACATGCATGCACACGCACACACACATGCACACAAACACATACACGTACTCACACTAACATGCACACACATACACGCACATATACACACACACTCATCTCCTGAGACCAGATGGCTCCCACACAGGCAAACTCAGACCAGATCACACATACACATATGCGCACACACCAGGTGGCCATCATACTCTCAGAAGCACACGGACAGATTGTGCCAAATATATGTTCGTATACACATACGCACGTCCATTCTGTATGCATGCACACACATTCACAGAACAACACACGGAAGCGAGCACACACACACACCACACACACACACACTTACATCTATTCAGACTGTTTGCAGTGAGTTGAAGGAAATAAGCTGTAGTGGACCTGTATCTAAACCACAGTTGGGTGAGTTCTAAGGCAAAGCCTTATTTCGAGTCTTGATGTTTAGTAGCTATTGGACCCCAAGGCCTGTCGCTCTGATGGACAGGTCTAGTATAGACAGCGCGGTGAGAACTGTGTCGTCTAAGTGAAACTAAAAGTGAAAGTAATCACAAAAAAATGAGGTCAGGATCTCTGATGGTGCTGCTGGAAACTTGAACTGTGATGACGCCACAGTTGGAAGATGGCCTGCTTGTGTAGTAGTGCCAGGATGCATGAGGTCATCGCTGGCTGACCGGTAATCTCCTGGGCTCTGGGCATATGTCCTCCTGCAACCTGCTGCCCTTTACATATTTACAGCCACCGGTGCAGCAGGCCTCCCTCAGGAGTCCCTGAGCCATTACTGCAGACTCCCTCCATCGGCCCCGAGGCCCCGCTGTGCGGATCCTCACACAGGGCCATATGCATCAGCCAGCTCACCTCCCCTCAGCCTGATATAGGGCATGGAGGATAATGATCAGGTGGCCTAATATGTGGCATGGAGGTGACCACTGCAGACAGATGTACTGGAGGCACTGCTGGCCTTTGAAGGGAAACCAAGATTTCTAGTTTAGTCTCTACTGTAGAATATTTAAACATAGGTTTTACATAAGGAATTCTTCAGATAATCATCCAGTGAGACTGTCAAAACTCTGATGAGACAATATTATTGTAAAAGGCTGTGTATAAATATATAATTGAATTAGATATATTCATATAGTCACATGAAAAATGTCTCAGTGACTTGTGAAGAGTCCTGGGAGAGAAACATTCGCATTTATTAGCATGGTTACAGTTACTCACCCCCCCCCCCCCCCACACACACACACACACACACACACACACACACAAAAAGAAAACTATGGATTTGGCTGAAACAAGTACACACATTCTTCAGTGTAACATTGTGTGGCTAATATGTTCTATGAGTTCTGAGAATCAGAGCCCACGGTGTCACGCCTGCAGTCTGCAGAGGCAACAAAAAGACTAATGTGTTCTCGTTGCGGCGTAGGCGCTCAACAATCTCCCATTTATTTATTTTCTTTTCAGCTTACATAAGGAATGCACTGCAGGCCTTTTCTGGGTGTCCTGCCTTGCAGATTTGCGGTGTGGTTTTTTTGTCACACATACAGCCTCTGTGTGGCTTGGGTGGAGTGTGTGGGTAGCCCAGCGCACAGCAGACAATGAGCATCTCCCTGTGGGGTCTGATAGCAGCAGCCTGCTCCTGGGATGAATGCGAAACCCAACACCCAACGCTCGGTGGCCCATTGGCTGCAGTAACAAAGACGCCTCACCTCCCAGGAGATTTGTTGAACGCACCCAGTCAAAGATTGCACAGGAGCCATTGCCTCATCCGCATAGCTGCGAGAATGAGAGTCTTACTCAACGGCACCAAGGCCATTGAGTAGGAGTGAATGCAGAGGCATTGAAGAAGAACCAGTGTTACTCACACACACAATGTGTCCTGACTGGTGACATACTCAATGGCTTCAAGGAACTCTAGCTGCAGAACTCATCTGTTGGGCCTGAATCTGCTTGTAATGTTATTTGCAATGTGCTTTTGTGGCTCCTGCTTAAACAGACACAGATTTATCATGGACAATACAGACAAGACATGAGTGAGATAGATGGAGAGAGAGAGTAAACGACAGCGAGGGTCAGGGCCTAAAGTGGACAAGAAGAGAAAAGCCTCCAAGCAGCAAGAAAGGACAAGACCATGGAGGGGCAAAGAGATGGAAGGATGGATGGAAAGATGGTGAGGGAGAGGCATTTGTCATGCAAATCCTGGCAGGATGCGCTTTAAAGGCTGACCCCAGCTTTAGAGGTTCAGGATGATTAATTGAATTAGATGATCGGAGGAGCGTGCTTCGCCACTCCGCTCGGCTCCCCTTCCCTCCTCCACCACCCAGCTCTGCTCTCCTTTCCTCTCCTCTGCTCCTAATCTGATTGGCTTGCCAATCGATGCAGACCTACCTAACGGGATTCCCCGTTCCACTAAAGAATTGTGATTTCATCACTCTAAGCATGGGAAGACGTTCCCACCGCCTCTATCCCATCAGGACAAGTTAGGGCACCAAGCTGTCGCTCGTGGGGGGACAGCGTGACCCATGGCTGCTTTTGTGCAGTTGGTCTTAGCCAGCTTGGATTCCTGGAAGATCAGAACTGGGCTGAATGTCCAGTATGGGAGCCTGAGCCAACTGTACAAGCAGCCAACCTGCTGACCGCTGTGCTGACCAGAGTGTGGTGACGAGTCCAAACAGATGCCACATGTGAGATCAGGGGCAACCCAGTGAGCCAGTGGTGCTTCTGAGTAATTAGTAACAACTTTTGTGTGTGTGTGTGTGTGTGTATTTTGGTTTGATACATTAAGCTCTCACTGTGGAGCAGGGGCTGTATTGTTAGTTATTTTCTATTAACTTGAAGTGTGTTTTATCGAGTCAGTATGTCCTAATAAAATGTAAGCGTGTATATGCCTACACACGCCCACACATGCATATGTGTGTGTGCAAGAATATCCAATTTTGTAGGCACCTACCTACACCCTTAGCTCTGTGCCCACACCAATTACAGCATGACGTGAGACTATAAACTGCTTTGCTAGATCCCTGATGTCTACACTATAGACTGCTGTTTAATGCAATTAAAGACACCCCATTCCGTTTAATCACAATCCTGGATTTGGAGCTTACCAGCATATGGTATCCAGGAAAGACATGCACATGTGTCTCAAAAAGGAAAGAGAGAAAGCAAAGAAAGAAAAAGCAAGTGTTCAGGGTGTTGTAACTGAGAAAGAGTGTTGGTCTTTATTGTGAGATGTTATTTTCAACTATTTTCACCACCTCTGAAAATGAATAGAGAAGTTAAAACCTCCCGCATAACTTGAGATAGGTCAGTGAACCTCCATAACTTATTGTCTCAGATTGGATTTTTTTTATCCAGGGCTATATCCAGGGCTATAGCCCCAAATGCCCAGGCCCAACAATGTCCCTGGGTCCGTCCCTTGTCCAGCAGTCCCTGGAAAGCCCTGTTAGCCCAGTGCTCTTGCACCTGCACCTGTCCCTTGCATGTGAGCAGATTAGAGCTGCTGGAGTCAAGACTAATCTGTAGCCCTGCCTGATAAGACTGCACTAAAAACATATCAATATTTCCCTCTGTTTACCTAGGAGGATTTATGAGTCCAGCCCTGTAAAAAGGCAGTTGTGCTCTGGCACGAGAAGGCCACCCAGGTCAGGTGTGTGTGTGTGTGTGTGTGTGTGTGTGTGTGTGTGTGTGTGTGTGTGTGTGTGTGTTTGTGTGTGTGTGTGTGTGTGTGTGAGACTCTAATAATTCTAAGAGTTGCACAACACTCCTATCACCACCACAAAACCACGTTTTCCTTCCCTACCCACTGCCCTTTTTCTTTCTATCTGTCTTTGTTAGCTGACACACATCACCCTTCTTCTAACAGACATTCACTGACATTGAGAAAATAATTAGCTAGTGGGAACTCTTGGGTTAAGAAGCACCCCAGGAAGCAAGAGCCCTGAACTGCAAGGAGAGATGTGAGACCTGAGGCCCTGGTACTGATCTGTAGATGAACTCTCTCTCTCTGAGCATCCTCTTCCACAGCCCTGTCAAAGTCATTTGCATTCATTGAAGAGAATCATGTTGATATCTGATTAATTACTCTAAACTCTTATTGGTGTATGCTAATTACTGGAAGATAACATGTAGAGGGGAACGGTGATTAGGGTGTTAATTATGGTGACCCCGTAATCAGATTAAACCTTTCACTCCTGGTTTGTGAATGGAAAGCTACATGAATGCTTTTGTTATGAAGACAGGGGTAATTAAAAGATACTCTCAAACACAGAGGGGTTATCATATGGTTATCATACTGTTAGAAGGGACATTTGAATGCCCAACTCCACAAAGGTTTGTAGACAACTTGTAGTATTAATGCACATAATCATGGTAGAAGTTGTGCTACTGCAGTTGGGTTGAGTTGCATAGCATAACATAGAAGATATTATTCTACCATGGGGTGCTACCACAAAAACAATGGATCTGTGACATTTTTGCATTTTCCCTGTTCTATGTTATGTTACGTATGTGAATGAGTTGCCCTCTGAATGAATGGGAAAATAAAAGGGAGACGACTGTATTTATACAGGGTTTTCATTGCAATGCTGCACCCGTCATTAGCACCCAAATAAAGTGCTCTACGCTCTTGATAATGCACCCTCAAAGTAGCATAGTGTTGGTAATAGTAGCGTAGTGTTGGTAAATAACAGAATATCCATTGGTTATCACTGTTTTAACTAAACTTTAAACCATTTCAAATCCCAGGTCTTGAAACCGTGCTTACAGTCATGTTACAAGGTTGCAAGTAGAGGTTGTACTGAACTGTGCTACTCTTTCAAGGAGTTCCTGCAGATCTCCAGACCGGTCCATGCTCATGGCATGTCCAGCCTCAGCCCATTTCACTCATAATGGGATTCTCGAAGCTGCCAAGAGCCATGGAACGCTCTCTTAATAACCAATAGATTCTTTCTCAAATAATTACTTCTGCACAGCTGCTATAGCAACAGGAATCAAATTAGGCAGTGACGTGTGCAGAGCGATAAGCATCTTGGGGCCCGCTGGCCCGCTCTAATGCCATTACAGATAAAAGGCAGAGGGGGCTATTCTTGGCCTTTGTTAACGGTAACATGTTCCGTCAAAAAAAAGACAACAGAAATAACATCCACATCAGAGTAATGAGCACAGGGGCCCCTTTCGTGGAATGGAACAGCAGACCTAGCCATGACTTTGCTGATTTCCCATTTTCAGCAAGCAAAAGAGAGAGAAGAGAGAGAGAGATGAAGAAAGAGAGGGAGGGAGGGAGAGAGAGACTGGGACTCAGAGTAATCCCCCCAGGCGGACTTGTAGAGCAAATGTTCTTCTCTCTCCAGATTCTCACGCAATCCCTGGACTCCACTTTCTCCAGATTTGTTATGAGTTTCCAAGAGAAGTTGAAGTTTCTCTGCTTTGAGCCACTTTCACCACTCATAACCAATCACATTTATAAACTTAGCATAGAAGTATGCTCTACTGTCCAGATCTGTAAAGAGGTCAACTTATCAACGTTTGTGGATGAACAGCTACAGCCTTCTCAGAGGACTCTACATACTCTTTGGCTGTGTATACAGGTCAAAAGCGTCAGTGTTGAATGGGGGTGTTTGGATGTTGATGGTAGTAATGGTGAAGGAGCCTATAGCGCATTCATTGACTCCTAGGTCACTACAGTTTCTTGCGTTTTAGAAGACTGTAGACTATAATTGATGCAGTCCTGAACTATGGACCCACAGGGAGAAGCAAAGCTTATGGGGTGTGAAGGGTTTACTCAAAGGGAGACAGTTAGCTGTATCAAATACACACAGCCCACCAGATAGGGTGCCAATGGCTACCCTCTCTCGCTCTCTCTCTCTCTCGCTCGCTCTCTGCCGCCCCCCGACCCCCCCCCTTGTCTGGAGGAAGGGGAGGGCTCCACAGTCCCTTGCTTCTCATCTTCAGCTCAGTAAATAGCTCATCAGTAATGAGCGCATCCTAATTCTCCCTGCGTGTGTGGGTTTGTATGGGAGTGTGCGTGTGTGTGTGTGCAATATGTCCCACTGCTAATCAGACGCTAATCAGTAATGAGTTGCAATGAGAGCTATTGGACTGCTAAAGCTGACAGAGGAAAGACAGACTTCCCATGCTGCTGACTGTCTTCCAGACTTAGGCGGGTCCTCCAGGGAAAGTGGCTAGGCGGGGTTCCAGCAACCACTCGCACCCACAAAGCAGCCACCCTCACTTGGTAGGCCTTGGCAAGCGCTGGCCTCTCCCTCTGGATCTTTATTGAGAGAAACCTCTGCATCTGACCGCCTGTGCCCACTTAATGATGTGATCAGGCAGGAATGTATTCCCAAGAAGTTCACTGGTTCTCCACATCGCACGCGATCGAGCTGGCCCCTGTGCACTGACAACTTGACAGCTTTCTCCGGCTATTTCTTCACTGAACTGCTACATCAGTAAAAGCGTTTACAGCAGATGCAGTAAGGGTGGTAGCTGTGGACCTGCCACGGGAGCGCTGCAAACAGTAAACAGCCGTGTGATGGCTTTGCGTTGACGTGTACCTGTAGAGCTTCTTTAGGTTTGTGCTAAAGCAGACTCTATCCACTCTTTATGTCTTTGATGCTTTATACGGAAGCCAGTCTTTGGCTAATCAAACTAAATAAATATGTTTCTCAACAACTGTATTTTGAGGATTGGCACACAAACACACAAGGGAACCCCATAAGTGTAATCTGGAGGTAGCTTTGTGTACAGATAAGCTATCCACTTTGTTTTTAGCATGAGGTCAATGAGCTCCACAGGATCTTCTCAGAACTGTAGTAGTTCCATCTGTTGTAGGAGCATCTGGTCAGGTTATTGTGACGCGTGGTGGTAGCACCAAACCTCTAGGTGCAGCCAGACAGAGCTCCAGAGGACTTTAACTGTTCAAAAATTTATTTAAAATTCCCATTCAGTGGGGTGGGAAAAGATTAGGCACTGTAGCAACGTTCTCCTTTGCGCTCACATGCTTTTATTCACTCTTGTTCTCCTCTTGTTTTGCTAGAAAAGCAACTCTTAACACTGTTTGCATTCCAGAGGTCTCTGTTGGGTGAGGCCTGGAACAAAAAGTTACAGAAAACCTAAAAGAAAATGAAAAAGAGAAAAAAAAACCCAAACCTCAGACAATTTCATCCTCACCCTTTCCTGACATTTCAGAAACTTTCAGTGTGCCATGAGTCTCGAGCATCTCTTTGCGTTAGACACTCGCGTGTGTTTGTGTGTTTCTGATCTCTTACAAAGTGACACTCGTCCCCATTCAACTGCTCTGACCCTGGCCAGAGACGTGGAAATTCCCACATGCATTTGGTCAGAGTGTTTACTGGACAGCCCACATTGTTGAGACATTGCAACAAACCTTCAGAATAGTATCGGTCATGTTCCTCGCTGACCATTTCATTCCCCCAGGACACACACTCCGAGCCTCACAATCCCTGTCTCTCCTGTCGTCCACAACCCCTACACTGAGGTCACGTTGCCTCCCAGTAGGTGACCAGTATGAGAAGCTCACGGCAGTCAGGTATAAATAACATAAGACCACATTAGACTAAAGCAAACAGGATTGACCTGTGTCTAGAATGCCATGCACAAGTTACAGCGGCCCCTGAACTCTTAACCTTGTGAAACCTTAATCTCGTTCACTTAAATGAACAGTAATATTTATCCACAATGATCTCATTGCTAATGACAATTGAGCGCTCTTCCGAAAGCCAAAGCTGGCATGTGCTTTGACGATAATGCTAGAATTTTTTACAGATTGCTAGTTAGCGAAGATTAGCCCCTGTTTATTTCGTGAAAGTTATTGGATTTCGAAGAGAGCAAAGGAAATACTTGCTTCCATCCTGTTCAGGTAATTTGTTAAGGCGCATAAGCCTGTTTGTCTCTTCAGGCAGGTATGTCCACCCAAGTTCACCTCAAGAGCTGGGATTCCATGAGTGCCAACACACAGAAAAGGCTTTGTATTTTCCCTTTCGACAAGCACAACAACAATGTGTATGTAGCCAAAGCAGTAAAGAAAAACACACACTCCCTGAAACACACACAAACTGTGTTTTTCCTCGAATGCTGTTGAGTCTTGTGGCCCGGCTGCTGTCTGATTATCCTTAAACAGAGCCCTGGTGTTTCTCCAGGAACTCTTCCCAATCTGGGGTGCTGACAGACAGGCGTGTGGAAAGTCTGCACGCAACCCTGGGCGCATTGTGTATGTTACTGTTAGTCTTGCTGCTCCCTCCTTCTCACTCTTGGCTGCCGGCGTTTGCACTGCCACTCTTGAAAAGGAGAAGCAAAGACTGCTGAAGCCAGTGCCATCCTGTTATAGGTACAAACACACACATTCGCACCGTGTTTTGTTCCAGTCCTTTAGAATGTCCTGCGTCAATCAGTCTCGAAATGAACTCGTTAAATGATGCTATTTTAATGTTTATTTGTAATTAGAGCTCATGCATTTTTCCATCAGAGCTCTCTGGGTATGGCAGTCATGTTGATGTTGTCATCTAGTCGTTCAGCCAAAATAAACACACACATCTTCACCCCCTCTATAAAACTCTCACACATTCTTTTCAACTTTTCAACAGTTTACAGACTAGTCAAAACATGTTTCACACAGCCATTTTTATGTAATAGAAGTGCAGAGTTGACAGTTTGCTTCTTTGGCAAAAGATTGATATTCAGATACACCCAGTAGCACACAATAGCACTACATCTGTCCTTTTAGCACTTTAGAGGAGTAATCTTGATTAACTGGAATAATATACAGCTTGATATAAGTCAGTCTGCAATTCAAAGGTGTGTTTGACAAGTAACGGACCTGGAAATGCTAACAGTGTCTCCCCCAATTAGCATTTGTCTCCTTAGACTGCTGTCAAGGAATTTATGTTTCAATGAATGGACAAATTTTCAATCAAATTTGAACAAGAGCGTATATCGAAATTCATTATGTAAAAGAAGAGATTAATATTTAATAGTCTTATAATACAATTTTAATATTTAGCCTCTGTATAATCTAGAGGAATGGGTGACTATTGGCCCAACACTGCAGAATTGCAATGTAATGTCATATCAAAGGAAATTTGAGTTTGATGGGCGGCACACTGCTGCAGGAATACTCTGTTAAGGCAAAGCTTGATTGGTGGGAGAGTGGGCCTGCCAGGGCATTCATGCGAGGAAGGACACTTGAATTTTTCATACTGTTCAGAAATGCACTTAAAAATGAAATGAAAATGATCATATGTATACAGTGAGGGAAATGAGCACTGAATATGCCAACATTTTAGTTTGCATGTTATTGTCATCCAATGTTATTAACCCAAGAAATCCACACACATAAAGTCAATATAAATCATTAAAGCCCATTTAAAAAATGTAGTTAAGTTGTATGGTACAGGGAAAAATATTGAATACACTTAGGGAAAAAAAGTGCACAAAGGCAAGTAAAGGCAAGGGAGGAGCTGTAATCTGTAAGCAGCTGAAGGTATTCTACCTCTGTCTACCTATCTGTCCATCACTATCAGTCAGGTTAGTACATACTGGTACACTGCAAAAGATATTGCATGAGACAGGTTAACAATATATCCTGATGGAACAAAGTGATCTGTCCCAAGACCCTCACAGTGTTGTTGGAAGCATAGACGTGTGTTGAGGACTGAACAAGGGATACTGATGTGAGTGAAGGAGAGCTAGAATGATAAGTAGGGAGAGAGGGTGGAAATGAAGAATTTCAAAGTGATAGAGAGAATCCATGAGGAGAGATGGAGGAGGAGAGGATTGAGCTGGGGTGTCTCTGGAGAGCTGCCAGTCTCTACTGCTCTTCTCTCTCGTTAGGCTATGGGCCAAACCCCCACCCCTCACAGTTTAGGTGCCCCCCTGTTGCCCCTGCTCTTGTGTGTGTGTGTGTCTGTATGTGTTTGTGTTTGTGTTTGTGTGTGTGTGTGTGTGTGTGTGTGTGTGTGTGTGTTGGGAGGTGGGTGGAAGGGGAGGAGTGGTGGTCCTGTTGCGTGCTCTGAGCCTTGCACGCTATCCCACCCTGTCACACAATTAAGTGCCGTGGTTCCCCATAGATGCTGCTTGCACGCACCCCCCCCCCCCCCCCCCCCCCCCACGACCCCAACCCCCTAAGCCCCCCTTCTGCACCCCCCACTCCCCTCTGTCCCTCTCCCCCTCCTTCTCTCTCTCTCTCTCTCTCTCTCTCTCTCTCTAGCTGTTCTCTCGGGGCTTGGGGCAGATACTGACACAGCTCTTAGCTTGATAAAGGGCCAGTATTGATCCCTCCACCTCACTACATATCAATAGCAACTGCCTGTCAGAAAACACCAGGCAGAAATAAACAAAAGAAATGCTCGAGACTTTTGAGTAGGCCATAGATTTTTTTCCCTTCTTCACAGATTTCCATGTGAGGCTTGGCCTAGGCTTATTGACATGTCATCTTAGGAGGCAGGGAGTTAATGATGCACTAGCTGTCAGGAGAGCACCAACTCAGATGAACTTTATCTCTGTCTCTCCATCCATTTCTCCCTCGCTGCCTTCCTCTCTCTCTTTTTTTCCACCCTATCACATATTCATGACATACTCTATCTCCCTTTCTCTCTCCCTCTCTTTCCTTCTTTCTTTCTGGTCGCTGGTCTTTCTACCCTCCCCCAACCTTATTCCTCTCTTACTCTTGTCTTTTTCTTCTTCTTTCTCTCCTGCTCAAATATCACGTGCCCCTGTCGCAGAGGTCTTCAAGTGTGGACCTAAAGTTTACAACACCTGGAATGAGGTCATAAGGGAGAGGTCAGAGGGCGCTAGTGTTGTCTGTGGTCAGGGACCAAAAGCAAACAGTCCTGGCCCCAAGCCAGTCGGGAGGGCATGTCCTTTCTCTCAAAGGCTTACACTGTGCTGTTAGGCTCTGCAAGTCAAACCCCAGAACGAACACAGGATTAGTGAGAGAGCCCCTCTCGCCACTCAAACCAGCCAACGACTCATACTCAATTTCCAAAAAAGGAGCTGTAAGTCTGTGTGTGAGATACTTTAATGTCTCAACTTGGATTACCAGTATTCAGTATACATAGCAGCATTATATTGGTTATTTGGTTGGGCCCCACGGTTTATACATGAACAAGTATCCCTGGGAAAAATCATGTTAGTAATGTACTTATCAGACATGATCAGAGTTTTCTTATAAATGTCTTGTTCTTAATTTATGGGAAACATGGCAAGTGATCCTCTTTGCCTTAAAGCAGGGCGAGGCCCAGGTGGCCTGTACATCCACCCCAGAGATTCCTCTCCAGACGGCTAATGATCCCAGCTCTGCGCAGCGCTGTGGTGGATGTCTCCCGACTCTGTCCCGCATTATGGACGGGGCAGCGCAGGGTTATGTTACAAAATTACATACAAGGAGCTTGTGGGAAATCCAAGCTTCCACTTAAGGAGCTTGTCCTCCCTGTGAACCGAAGCGAGAGGAAAACCCCATCTTTCGGACTTAATTCCTCTGCCCTCCATAAGCGTCTGCATGGCGTGGTTGTTCACTGTGTGGGAAACGGCAAAGCCAAGAGCAAACCATGGCATTCTTTTGCAAATGGAGCCAAACGTTTTTGACTCCAGGTGCAGGGAAGATTTCTCCAAGATGACCATTGTCTTTCACCGTTTGAGTTCACTATGCCTCTTTTTGTGATGACTCTCTTGTGACAGGATGCTCCCTGACGTAACTCCACTGATGCTTTTAGATGAATGCTGTGTGACCTGAGCAGGCCCTTTAAACGCATAGGCAGACACCCCTTTTGGTCAGGGGATGTCAGGGGAGGGTGAGATTTTTCTCACTGGTGTTGGGTGAGTTTAGTCTCCAGAGACCAGTGCTGACGCAGAGGCAAGGCTCATTGGTGTAGCCTTAGCCTTAGGGGGGGAAACATAGGGAATTTGACAAACCGGTATCAATTAGCTACAGGATCATGTTGGTTTTAGTATTCCCATTTCCCAATATTTTGGTCTAGAAAAATTATTGTTTGCCCCAGACTCCTATGGGATGGGATGAGAATGCTGTGTGTGTGTGTGTTTGTGTGTGTGTGTGTGGTGTGTGTGTGTGTGTGTGTGTGTGTGTGTGTATGCGTTCCAATGGCTGGTGGAGCTTGGTGCAGCCTTCCACGGTATGTCTGTCTCTTTGTCTTTCCCTTTTTTTGTGTCTGTCCCCCACACCCCCACGCCCCCCATCCTTTGAAACAGTAATCTTAATATCCACCCACCCCTGCAATGTCTGACAATGTACTGTCTGGTCCCGGCATGCTCCAGCGCTGGGTGCCTCCCCTGGTGTCTAGGGTTAGAGCACATCATGGCCGGTCTAATGCGCTGGATTCCACCTCTCATAATATTACATAATGTACTCGTGCTGTTAATACGTGAATCTGTTTTTAACAGTTTGCTCATGTGTTCGTGAAATGGTGAGAGAGATTATGCCAGGTATGATGATCTGATTTGAATCACTTTATGAAAGTCGCTGTGCCACAACATAGATATGCCGTGTAGTCATAGATATGTTTGATTTTAGCTGCACTTCTTGGCACTACCAAAACATTAGGAATTTTCCTTGACAGATTCAACCTCAAATGTCAAGCTTAAAATACATTATATATTTGAAATATGGATGACACATGTTGAAGGAAACTTTGCCACTCCTCAGTCATGTATAATAAATTCTTCTCTGAGTCATTTTCAAGGATAGCCTCTGCGTGACCCTGGATATCGGTTTCTTGAAGAAGAACAAAGGAGGCACAAAGGCAAAGGTCATTGCTCCAAGGCTTACGCATGGAATAGTTAGGTTTTACTCGGGCCAAATTCATGAGGGATATATATGCTTGACACAGTCTAAGCAGCTTAAGGGTTAAGGACTTAGGTCAGTGTCCTTGATCTTACCCCAGTGAGTCAGTGTCCTCATTTCAACCAACCACCAGAGCTAGTGTGTCCCTGCTTGAACCAACTAGGGTGAGGTTAGTGGTAAAGTTAGGGTTAGGGTTTGGGCATGAGCACAGACACTGGAAGAGGAAGTGCTCCATTGCCCGTGTTCTCTAGATTGAACCTGCAGTGGTGGCAAAGAGATGAAAGGAAGGGCTGACAAGAGAAAAAAAAACCCTCCACATGCTGCTAGGCTTTTGATGCAACTGCACTTTGGGCCGGAACACAACAATCCTGTGATGAGAAATTAAATACAATTTTGCAGTGAGTTCGGTTAGATATACATGCCCGTGCTGGCCTACAAGGATTTATAACTCTGCCCTGGAGCCCATATGGGAAGTGCTGAGCTCAGCTCTGGTTGGCAGGGATATGGGTTAAAGGGGGCAGGGGGGCTGGATTACCAATCTCACACACACACACACACACACACACACACACACACACACACAAACACTCACACACATACACACACACACAAACAAACACTCACACAAACAAACAAACACTCACACAAACAAACAAATACTCACACACACAAACAAACGCTCTCACACACCTAACCCCCCCCCCCCCCCACCCCACACACACACACACACACAAACACTCACACACATCTACCCACACACACACACACACACACACACACACACACACACACACACACACACACACACACACACACACACATACACACACGCACATGCTCACACACACACACAAACACACACAGCACAGCACAGCACAACAGTCCAGACACTTAGATAACTCAGAATACCCACTCAGATATTGATTAAGGCTAGACTCCTCTGTATGAAAAGTGGTTTGATATTTTTTCCATCACTTAAGTTAATAATATTGTGTCAGCTCTTTCATCTTAATATGCTGCTGCAGAGGGAAGTAGTTGGTAAGTAAATTAAGTTGTTTTTTTTTCCTTCAAATGAGGTTGGGTTGAATACCTCTGATTTGACACTTTACTCAGCCACTAGCAAACGAGTATGAGGGTGAACTTTTTGTGTGTGTGTGTGTGTGTGTGTCTTGGGGGGGGCGGGGGGTAGTTGAGTGTTGAAGGGTTGGTAAGGGGGCACTCTTAGGTCTCATCCAGTCCTCCCCATGGGAGAGTTCAGAGGCAGGATGGCATTAGTAAGCAGCAGAGGAAGGACTATTACTGTATTAAATTCTATTGACTTTTTGGTGCTTTGTCCCCTACTACTCTTCTGCTGTTATGACTTGCGCACTCATGTGTTTCAGAATTGATCCCTGAGCCCCCACATCGCTGCCATCTTGTTTTGGAGTGTATATTTATATGTCTTTGGTGTGTGTACGTGTGTGTGTGTGTGTGTGTGTGCATGTGTGTCAGGTGTACTGCTGAGTAGAAATGTTGATGCTTCGTTACTCCACACATTTCCCCAGGGTGCCACACACGCAGACCATTTCTAGAATCCCCCGGCTCCATATAAACCTCTTACTGTAAATACATTAATACACTTACTACAGGTATAGAGCTTGTCATCTCACGGGTTATGTCAGGCCACTTGCCCAGATGTGATATGATTCATAGTGTCCTAATGGACACATGTCATTTCCATAAATTGCTGGGCAGCTTATGGGTTTCCATGTGGCCTAGAGTGGCCCCTGATAGCCACTATCTCCCTAATGGATCTGCACTGATCCACCAGAGCCGCGCCACACATGGGCCTCAGCTGCCGCTCTCTGGGTTACTCTAGGTCATGCTGTTAACAGTAAAAAGGGTAAGGTATATTTACTTAGGCTATATTTTTACAAACAATTCTACAATCTCACTGTGTTCACTGACATGACATTTCAATTCAGTTGAAAACATCACACTCTTGTGCCATTCCATGTAGTGCTAAATATCTGTCACCTTTATGGAACATAGCTTTAGTGTGGGTAGCATCAGATGAGCAACTGGTCACAAGAAATTCATGTTCTCAACTAGCCAGTATGGAATGTGGTGGATATGCTGGTTTGGTGGAGATCTCCCTGTGTAAACAGCTGTCGTTTATCACCAACAGTCTAGAACTCCATTATATAAGAAGACCTTATGTACTTATAGACCCTTTGTTAATGTGTAGTTGGATGTACAGTCTATAATATTACACATCTGATACATGTATGCTTATAGTATTGTTTTTCTATGTGCCTAAGGGCGGTATTGTACATGTTGAGCATATGTACATCTAAAAAGTCAATACATTTTAACACAATTTAAAAGGGTGGACAAAGGATTTGTTGGAGATAGCTATAATTCATACCTCAGTGATCATGAAAGAAACCATCCATGATATTATTATGAATGACATATCTTTTTTAAATCCTCCAGCATCTCTGTGGCTGAAATGTTAGAATAATGAAAAGGCTTTACATGTTTGCCATTTTACAGATTTTCAACACAAGCAATCAGTGAAGTAAGCTTATGCTGAATAATCGGCCAAAGATCAAAGCTGCCTTTGGGAATGAAACTTGACCAAATTTTGATCTGTAACTGTAAAGGCTGGCAGATAGGCTTACAGCCAGAGCAGTTACTGGTTTGTTGTTATTTGTATGTGTGTGTGTGTGTGTGTGTGTGTGTGTGTGTTGTAGACAAAAAACGAGCAGACAGGATAATGAATATCCAACAGTGGGCTTAGCCCTGCTCAGGGGTCCCATAATGTTATCTGCTCCGTGGTTAAGCTTTACCCAGGCCTACTGACTTGACACATGGGCAGTCTAATGACGGCAGGGGTTAATATTCTTTTCTCAGAAGACGTGCTCAAGAAAGGAGGCTGCAGCAGGAGCAGGGAGGAGCTTTGTCTGTGTGTGTGTGTGTGTGTGTGGGGGGGGGTTAGCATCTGTCAAACGGGATCTTGGGGGATGCGTGTGGAAAGGCAGTTATGACGGTGACCCCTGACCCAGTGGAGGTAATGATGCTGTTAGGCTGGCACCCTATCTCTCATCACTAACGGCGATAACAAATTAGAGGGCCTCCGATTGGAGCCCAGCGGCTCTGCCTCTGGAGAGTAGCAAATAGCGGCGTTAGCACTAGCGCTAGCGTTAGCCCTGGACCCTCCTCTTGGCTCAGCGGCCCTCAGCTGCCCGGCAGCCTCAGTGGGAGGGTCAGCCTAACTGGGGGTTGGGGGAAGACTCTCAGGAGTCCTCAAAGACAATGGAGCGGACGCCTTCCCTCTCTAGGGTGTCTGGGAGAGTGTGTAGAAGTGTAGTTAGTAGATGTGAGAGAGGCAGTGCACGTGTGTGTATGTGCGTGTGTGTGTGTGTGAAGTGTGTGTCTGGGCCTTGTGGTAGTTTAGTTAAGTGCAGAAAGTGCAAAAGTTGCCTAGCGATTCAAGAGAGGTCTGCTTGCTGCTTGGTCACACGTACACGCGTTGCTGTAAGCCACCCCCTCTTGAGCACTGTTGTTCCATTACTCTTTCCAAAAACCAAAGCCATAGCCTTTCACCCCGAGTTTTCTCATTCGAGCTCCTTTCTCATTCCTCCTCTGGATCGAATTCCTAGAAATGTCAGGCGGGCAGGAAGCAGGCAAGGCAAGGAGCGTGCTGCAGCGTGTGCTTCAGACGAGCATTGGGATTGATGTTAGCGGGGGCGCAGAAATCAATGCAGTATTTACATCCTCAAGTCAGTCACAGCTCACTTTGTCCTCAAGGCCCAAGTGCATCCATTTTTTTCCCTCCAGCGGACGATCTAATTCGAAATAGGTCCCCGAAGAAATCTCATGCTGGATTGGCCTGTCAATGCTTGTGGGCAGCTGTGAAAGACGGGTGGGCTTCCCAGGGAAACAATGAACCGCACCGACACAACGGCTGTTTCTCCACCTCTCCGCGGCTCTTAAGACACCAAGGAAGACGCCAGTCAGTCAGTGTGGAAAAGCTTATATGAAAGTTAGTTACCCTGTCCTCACTGGGTTGGCTTGTAGCTGGGATCTCAGGAAAAACGGCGGAATTTTACTGCAAAGTGTGTGTGTGTGCGTGTATGCGTGTGTGTGTGTGCGTGTATGTGTGTGTGTGTGTGTGTGACATACAAGCACAGGCTAAACTGATAAAGCTGAAATCTTTTCCATAAATGTAAAGAGCTGAAGAAATATGATAGAAATATGAAGAAACATGACAGAGGGGAAGGGAGTAGGAGAGGAATGTCATTAAAGGGAGAGTGGGCCAAATAGATAGAAGCAAGAAGAGCAATATATACAGGTACACAAAGAGAGAGAGGGAGAGGGAGAGAGCGAGGGAGAGGGAGACAGCGAGGGAGAGGTGGAGTAGCTGAGCAATGAAAACGAATGTTCCTGGGGAAGGCTCGAGGAGTGGGCATGAAAAGCGACGGCTCAGCACATCTCATGGCTCATTGTGTGTGTAAGGAGAAGAAGCTCCAGCCCAGCCTAGCACTGTCCTCCCCACAGGCACTGACCCTCCTTCTACTTCTCTAACGGCCAGAGAGCCATTCTTATTGGATGACCATTGGATGAACACCCAACAGGGCTTATCCTCTCTGTTGCTGGCCAACCAGAGGAGAACACTCACTGGACATTAATCTGGAGTGTGTGCGTGTGTGTGTGTGTGTGTGTGGGGGGGGGGGGGGGGGCGGTTAGAGGGAAGACAGAGGGAAAGTAAAAAGAAGGAGGGAAAAAAGAGAAAGAATAGTACTGAGACCTGTGCATTCCAACTGGAATGTCAGGAAGGGCAGCAGAGCTTGCACACATGCACACACAAAACACACACACACACACACACACACACACACACAGCACAAATTAAAAATGGGAGTATCATCCGGAGCTGGCTGCTCATTTCTCCCCAATGCTGGAGACAGGGCCCAGAGGCCCGGCCCAGGCTGATTGTTTATTTTATAGCCCTATTGATCCAGTGCCTCAGTGCGGAGCCCCGCAAAGCAGCGCATCGCTCACTCTTTAGCATGCATAAAAACACTGCCATTCAGATACATCAATGAGGTGGGAGATGGACCCCCCCCCGATGATGTGCGATTGTCATGGTGAAGGGAGGTAAGGGAGGTCCTGCATGCCGCAGTTACGCTGACTGATATTGAAAGATCACGACACCAGTAAGATCCCAGCAGCTTTGCTCTCTGCTCTGGAAGAGGCCTCAAGGACAACATGACACTGGACTTCTCTCTCTCTCTCTCTGTCTCGCTGCGTTTATCTCTTTTCCCTTTTGTTTGGGATTCCCATCTTCTGTGATACTGGAGCTGTGATACTCTCTCCCCTCCTGTCTTGTCTCTCTTTCTCTCTCTCTCTCTCTCTCTGTGTGTGTGTGTGTGTTGTGTGTGTGTGTGTGTGTGTGTGTGTGTGTCTGTGTCTCTGTTCTCAGGGCATCTCCTCCGATGTCTCTGTTGTCCCTGAGTGCTTTTTGATGACCAGGCCTCTCATTAGTACGTCCTGCTTCTCTCATTGTCTCCCCGTGTCTCTCTGGAGCAGAGTGAAACAAGCGCGTCCCGCGCTCCCTTTATGCTTCACACACACATGCACACACACACACACACACACACACACACAAATATACGCATACAGACTCACATATACTGCGATAGAGAGAGTTACGTAATGTGTCCCATGATGCTCTGCCATTTGGGTTTCAAGTGGAATGTCCGTAACACCCAGCATGCTCGAGTGCTCCACTTCACTCATCCTCCGCTGCCCAGTTCTCCCCCTTGCTCTCTGACAAAAACATCTTTCTAACTCCCTTTCTTCCTAATCTTCTTCTCTCTCTCTCTCTCTCCCTCTCTCTCTCTCATTCCCTCTCTCACATACTCCCTCCTCACTCTCATTTTCTGACATTCATTGTAATGCCCCACCAGAGAAAGACACAGTCTTTCGAAGTAAGAAGTAAGAAAACACAACACACACACACACACACACACACACACAGAAGAAAAGAAACCACTGAGCAAAGAGTGGGGATGCTCCAGTCTCCCCCAGCCCCTCAGACTAGGCCTGCCTTGTGTCTCTCTTCTTCAGATGCGTTCTTGTCCTCATCTCTTCTCCCCTCTATTCCAACTCTCTTCCATTGCATTCAAATCAAAATTGCTTTTGTTGAGTGAAATTGAATCAAATGGCATGTATCCACAAAGAGAGAAAAAAAAGGAGACACACACTCTAAGTGTTTTCAGGGTCCACAAAGCCGAGAGCTCGCCTCAGATTTACATTATTGACCCAGTGTCTCTATTGTGGGGCACTTGCATGGCTTTGATTGGATGGATTACCATGGGTATTACTGGGAAAATGGCTCTGTCTATCATGCCTCACGGGGCCTCGGAGAGCCTGCTGGGAGGCGCAGCAGCAACACACACAAACACACACACACACACACACACACACACACACACACACACACACACACACACACACACACAGACACACAGGCGGACTTGGCAGGTGAAATGTCGGAGGGGAACGATGGGTCACCGTGGCGAAATCTCCCTTCTGCAGAACAGGATTTCACACAGCTGTGGAAATCTTCAAGGGTTAGATTAAGAATTGTATGGATGATAGGGAAAGGGATTTCCAAACAACTGACACTCACACACACACACACACACACACACACACACACACACGAACACACACACATGCCTGCATTCTTTTTTCTTTTTCTTTTGTGGGGGGCTAAAGTCCAGTGGGTCCAAGCTTTGCGGACTGTACTCTCCATAGATTGCCCTGTGTGATTTGGGAATTGTGTGTGTGTGTGTGTGTGTGTGTGTGTGTGTGTGTGTGTGTGTGTGTAAAGTAAGGTGGAAATGAGCAGTGCTGGCCATCAGAGCGGCCGTGGCGGTGGGGCTGTGTGTGAGGCGCTGATGGAGGTCCCCATCAAAAGTGTCCCCAATCAGCCTGCGTCTCCTCCAGCACCTCCGCTCCTTATCTGCTCGCTCAGCGCTTGTTCTCCAGCGCTGCTGATAAACCAACCAGAGGAGACCTGCATTTTAGCCGCCGCTGCCGCCGCCACAGATTAGCGTCCCCTCAGCCAGGTGGATGCCTTGTGATTGACATCTGTTCTCTCTTTCTCTCTCTCTCTCTTCCTCTCTCTCCTTTGTTCTTTTCCCTTTCCATCTCGTCACACTTTCCAGGTCCCTCACTCACTCCCTCTGAGTTAAACCTTTAACCCTTAGGCATGCCAGCCTGTGTCCACTCTCTCTCCACCTCTCGCCCTCTCTCTCTCTTTCTCTCTCCCTCTCTCTCTCTCTATGGCCCTTTGTTTCCAGTTCAGAGTCACTGCCATACAGTGTATCGAGGCCACTTTACTCCAGTGACTCCTGTCCTGGCCCACCCCACAAGGGGCCCCTGAGGGCCCTTTCCGCCTGTCCGCCTGTCCACTCGGCCCCCTGTCCCTGTCGCCTGTCTCCTGTCTCCTGTCTCTGGCCATTGTTGGCCTCCAGACATCAATCCCGTCGATGAGAGCCGTCGGGGAAGGTCAGGGGTGTAGGTCAGTGGCTCACACTGGGAGCATAAATCCTGGGCCATAGCAAACAATGGGGCTCCTCCATCTGTGGGTAAATAATGACACCATTGTTGGGGAGAGAATTGTGCCCTGTGCCGTGGCGATAAGCCAGATATAGTCATAGCACCGGGACATCACCCTTTATCTGTGTCATGCCTCCACCACACCCACTCAGCCCCCCCACCAACAGCCTCTTCAACCCCCCCATGACACCCCTAACACTCCAACCTCTACCCAAAAGCCTCTTCAACCCACCCATGACACCCCAACTCCACCCCACCCCTCCATCACCATGTCAATCTCTCCGCTTAATTATGACTGCAAAGCCTGGTTGTTCCTCTTAATTTGGCCTTTCTCATCCTTTCTCTACTGCCACCAGTTCTCCATCTGACCCCCACCTACACACACACACACACACCCACCACACCACGTCGAGCCATGCCTCTTCACCACCCCAATCTCTCTTCATACTTTCATCATCATCATCCCTTTGTCATCCTCTCCGCACATTCTCTTTTGTGTTCGCTCATTTCCATAAGTCTTCTCGTCCCCACTCGCTGGCTTGAGACGCGGTCGTCTTGTTTCGGCCTGTCACGTTTGCTATTTAATTCATTTGCGTGCAGCGTTCATGCTGTTGACAATCAATTAGTGTGATTCTAATGGCCTGTTCAGCCCAGCAAGCTTGGGCCAGCTGAGTGGTGTGTGTGTGTGTGTGTGTGTGTGTGTGTGTGTGGTTGGGTGGGTGTGTACAGGCTGGCTTTAGTGAGCGGCTTTGTGTATAAATGCCTTACAATTCATGTCTAATCCACATAATTCTCACGGCGAGCGAGGCTGTCCAGCCTTTTTCTTTGATGAGCAGATGTCACAATGTATGCCGAGCTGCCGGAATCTATTACTGTAATGTGATTTTTTTTCCCCGAGCTGAGATAGAGAGAGAGAGATAGAGAGAGAGAGAGAGAGAGAGAGAGAGAGAGATAGAGAGAGAGAGATTTGGGGCTTGACTTTGCTCTCACTCTGATTTTTTGGGTGCCAGAACATCAGCTGTGATGCTGCTGTGATGCTGCTTATTCCAGTAGCATGTTTCATGCATCAGCAGTGTAGCGCTGTATTGGTGTGCAGCTCCATATGTATGTGTGTGTGTGGGGGGGGGGGGGGGCATCTAGTCTACTTCAGGAAATACATACAGTAGTTTTGATACAGGACTGTTCATGCCCTGTCTTCATTTATCCTCCTCACGCCACTTCTTCATTCTCTCCTTTCTCTCTCTCTGTTTTTTGTCTATCCCTCTCCCTCCTTCTCTCTCTCCATTTCTCACTGGCCCTCTCTCTCTCTGCTGACGTGTGTCATTCACTTGTGTAGTGCAGTCTTCTAGACACTTGTGCATCTGGCAAATGTCACAGTGTGAGATGTCACTTGTGTATAATTGTCATTTGTGTGGGCCGCCCCAGCTCCTCAGAGGGAGTAGGATGTGTGTGTGTGTGGGGGGGGTTAAGGGGAGGGGGGGGGGGGGCTGGGGCAGGTTTGTGTATAGGGTTGGGGGTGGGTTAAAGAGAGGGCCAAGGGGAGGAAGGGAAAGGCAAGGAGAGACAGACGCCAGCCGTCAGACGAAGAGGGGTGAGACCCTGCTGGTCTGTCATTCTCCGGAAAGCTCCACAGAAAGAGATGAGCTAAGAGAGAGAGAAAGAGCGAGAGAGGGCCAGAGGGGGCGGGGGAGATGAGAGGGAGATGAGGGTAGAAAGTGGAGCCCTTGTGTAACTGATTTATGTTTTATTCCATCATGTGCTCAAGATGTGATGCACTGGGATGGGTTGATGTGCTTTATTTCAGCAGACGTTGGTAGTTGAATTAGGGAAATAGAGAACACGTTGTGTGTGTGTGTGTGTGTGTGTGTGTGTGTGTCTGTGTGTGTGTGTGTGTCAATGTGTGAAATACCCTTGGGAAAGTGTATCTGTCCCCACCTCACCAATGCTTGGATGTGCACCAGGAGATTTCTCATCTCGTCTTGGGATATCTCTGCCCCCCTCAAGAGCCTCTGGCCCTGAGCACTGGGGCAACCCCATCCATACAAAGCCCTTCTCACACACACACAACACATACACACACACACACACACACACACACACGCACGCACACACACACTGTCTTTGAAACTCAGAATTGCACGCTTGTCCTCTATGCGCCTCTTTTCTCTCTCCCTCTCTCTCTTACTCTGTCTCTCTGTGACACACACACACACACACACATACACACACACACACAAACACGTACACATCAGCACTGTCTGTCACATCAGCCAAGAGGACATAATGTCCCTAAAGAGAGCCTATGCTTTACCATCTGGAATAGTGAGGAAGATGAATCGCTAAAAAAAAAGATTCCAGAGCAGAGAGAATGTGTCCACAAATGTCACTGTCCTGATCTATTTACACTCTGCAGTAGTGCTGTGTCGCCCTTCAGTTCCTTCTCACTGTGTTTGCCGGCATCCTGGACCCTGGAGAATGTAAACGGAATGTGTGTGTGTGTGTGTATGTGTGTTTGTGTGTGTGCGTGTGTGTGCGTGTGTGTGTGTGTGTGTCTGTAAACAGACATGCTGTAGACGTCTGGTAGAGCCGTCTAGGGCGTTGCAGTCCAGCAAATCACAAAAGCAAACAGAAATGATTAGTCATTTCAGAGCGCAGAAGAAGAGCTTCGTCGGCTCATTGGGAAATTGACATTTCTGGGAAATTTAATATGGTTTGTGTGTGCTCAAATCTGATTGACTCCTGACATCAGATTAGTGCGTTGTTGTGGACAATCCAGTAACCTTAAACTTTAAAGGCCCGCATGTGGAGGAGGCTTAACCCATGCCCCAATCCACTGCTCCGCTCACTCTACAGCTGACACCAAACAACACAAGACTGTGTGTTGTGACAATGTGTGTGTGTATATCCGTGTGTTTGTCTGTGCTGGCATATGTTTGTGTACACATTCAAGTATTGTATTGTTTTCAGAGCTTGTCATATCATGTTTTCAGAGCTTGTCATGTGTGGTTAAGCGTTGCTAGTCCGTTGTGCACATTTAGGTTTGCATTGTCTGTTATATATGTAGTTGTGTGTGAGAGTGTGTGTGTGTATGTGTGTGTGTGTGTGAGTGTGTGTATGTGTGTGTTTTCTTGTCAGTTTGTTGCCATTGATGCCGACCCTGATGATGAGTAATCTAATAGCTACGTTTCTCTTCTCATATTGTCCATACATGCAGCTAATCATTCCAGTGTGTTTAAGAGGGTTTCAGTGTATGTGTCCCACAGAGCTGTTGTGGTTTGGCTGCTGTCTAGAGTCTATATACAAAATGTGTACTGTATGTATTATTTGAATAGGTCGGCTAAGATGCAGAGTTTACTCTTTGTGTGTCTGTGTGTGTGGCAGGGGAGATGGGCTGAGATGGCTATCAGAATTGGTCAGCTGAGAGAGAATAGCTTTAGTTTAGAGAATAGCTTTAGAGTAGTGTGTATGTGTGTGTGTGTGTGTGTGTGTGTGTGTGTGTGTGTGTGTGTGTTAAATAGACAGACAAAGAGAGAGAGAGACAGAGAGAGAGTTGCTTTGTGTGATGTGATGTGACGGGTCAGCTGAGAGGGTGATGCTAGTGTGTGTGTGTGTCTGTGAGAGAGAGAGAGAGGAGAGAGAGAGAGAGTGTGTGTGATGGGTCAGCTGAGAGTGTGAAAGTGGCAGCTTGCCTCTCCGCTCCAGCCTCTGCCACCCTGCCAGCACTGCGATGAATAACACATCACATCTCATTTAGCACACACAACAACTTCAAAGACCTAGGATTCAGTGGCTGAGAAAGAAGAGAGCAAAAGTCTCTCTCTCTCTCTCTCTCTCTCTCTCTCTCTCTCTCTCTCTCTCTCTCTCTCTCTCTCTCTCTCTCTCACACACACACACACACACACAACACACACACACACGCACACAGATCTCAGTAAAGCCCATGATTATCCCAACCTCAGACTGTCCCCATCGGCTAGCTCTATGCTCCGTGCTGCCTCTTTCTGCGGCTCTCCCTGAGCACCCCAGTAACATTAGCATAAGTATCCCACAGGTATCCCAGAGCGGAGGCATCTGCTTGGGGTCCTGGGACGGGGTGCTGGGTGGGGCCTTGAGGAGGATGCTCTCGGAGCGATAATGGCGATGGCCTCTGGACTGGCACCAGTAAAAGGCCGGAAGGGAGGTCACTGGCGTGCCTCACCCAGGCAAACAGAAAGGGGAGACGCCCGGCCGCTTCAGCCCTGGGTTGGCCGGGCCCCGACCAAACATGCACTCCGCTGGGAGACCAGCCGCTCTGGCGTGGGGTTGGCCGAGCCCCGACCGAGCACACTCACAAAAGCACTCTGCTGGGAGACCTGCCGCTCTAGTGCGAGGTTGGCTGAGCCCCGAACGAGCACACTCACAGGAGCACTCCGCCGAGGGACCTCCACTCCGGCGCGGGGTTTCGCCAAGCCCCGATCGGGCACACTCACAGAAGCACTCCGCTGAGGGACCACCGCACAGCGCACCACGAGCCACATCTGTTTTAGATAGCACGAGAGGAGCGAGGGATAGAGAGGAAGAAAGAGAGAGGGAAAGAGAGAGAGAGAGGGAAGGAGAGAGACAGAGGGAGGGAGACTGTGCCCTTGCCCAACATGATTGATGAAGAGAGCGTGCGAGTGTGTGTGTGGATAAGGAAGGCTGTAAATGTTGCATGAAAGCTAAGGGAGGTGTATGTGAGAGAGTGTGAGTTGACACACGTTCCCTCTGGCTGTTCACCAAGCTGTGTCTGTGTCTGTGTGTGTGTGTGTGTGGGTGGGGGGGGGGTCTGTACGTATACATACATAAATGATATATGCACATATATTGTATTGTATTATCTATGTGTGTGAGAGATTTGCTGTTAAGGCAGGAAAACTGTGTATGGGCGCACTCCTGGATTCGTGGCTACATAGTGTGTGTGTGTTTTTGTGTGTGTGTGTTTGTTCGCATATGCATTGTGTGTGTGTGTGTGTGTGTGTGTGTGTGCGTGCAGAGGGTCCGTCCCCAGTGTAGTAGTGTGTTGAGGGTGTTGGGCGGGGGTGAAACTAGAGAGGGCAGCTGCTTCCCTGTCAGACTCAGTGGGAAGCAAACAGATGACAGCAGAGTCCAAGTATCACCACCAGACATGGGGCCCGAGGGCAGGGTGTGTGTGTGTGTGTGTGTGTGTGTGTGTGTGTATGTCTGTGTTTGTGTGTAGGCCTATGTGTCTCATGGCTGTCAGTTTGTGAGACTGTGAGTGTTTGGAAGACATGTGTGCGGCTGGTGGAGAGTCAGTATGTGTGTGTGTGTGTGTGTTTATGTGAATTAATGTGTGTTTATTTTGAAATGGGTGCATTCGAGGCATGCGTGTATGTGTGTCTGCATATCACTGAGAATAGTCAGTTAGAACATACTGGAGTATTGATTTGTCAATGCATAGGTCTGTGTTCATTTGTCTGTTGCTGTGTGTGTGTGTGTGTGTGTGTGGTGTGTGTGTGTGTGTGTGTGTGTGTGTAACTGCACAGGGTTCCCACAGAGAAAAGCGCCATTGAGTCAGATGCATCCAACAGAAGTAGGACACCTCTTTTTTTTCACCCAAGCCAGCAGCTTTGCTTTAGCTGTTTCAATCATGTGCGTGTGTGCTGTGCTCTGAGTCTGTGTGTGTGTGTGTGTGTGTGTGTGTGTTTGTGTCTCTGTGTGTGTGTCTGTCTGTCTTTGTCTGTGTGTCTGTCTGTGTCACAGACACACACACACACACACACACACACACGTGGCTGGAGGCAGTTCTAACCCAATGAGGCTGTGGGCCTCCATGTAATTCTATTGCAGTGGCAGTGGAATGAGAGCAGAGCGGCAGCTCTCCCAGCCCTCATCATTTTTATTACCAATCATTTGTCCAGCAAACAGCATCACCCAGCCTAATGCACATCACATGAGCGCAGCAGCGCCTCAAACACAACTTGCCAAACTGGTCTGCCTGCCTCAAACCTGTTTCTGTGTGTGTGTGTGTGTGTGTGTGAGAGAGAGAGAGAGCGAGAGAGAGGTGTAGAGAGACAGAGAGAGGCAGAAGTGTGCAAAGATGAGGGTGATCAATCCTTTCTCCTGTTGAAAAAATGTAAAACTTGACCTTTGACAGTTTTAAAAATGCACCCACACGTAGCTTCCAAGGTTTACTCAAACCGGCGGTCCGCTCTGTTCCCGTTTGCTGCCGTCTCTCCTGAATTTCATCATGGCGCTGTTGTGCTTCAAAATCTGGGTGTGGTGAATCGCTGGCCACCCCACCATCCTCAGTGACCATTGCTCTCCCAGTGTGGTGACACTGGCCGTGCTCCCAGGGGCCTTCAAGTGATCTCGGCTGCTATTGGGCCCTTACTGTTGGTCATCCAGTACTCTGAGCTGCCATTGGGGGATGGTAATGGGGTGAGATAGAGTATGACACCAGTTGAAGAGGGCTCTCAAATTTAGCTTCTGCCTGCATAAAGCCTGCTTAATGCACTCCCATTCTCCCCTATTAATCCTATTAGGGAGACCAAAACCAGCAGCCCAGAGCAAGTGAGCTTATGCTTACTGAAGCACCTCTTCACCCATCTCTTTACACACACACACACACACACACACAAAGAGAGAGTGAGAGAAATAGATGCCTAAACACACCACACATTCTAAACAAATATCACAGATAAGGTGTGGACTTTAAGGCAAATATGTAATGTATATATGTATTTATAACATGAGGTGATAACATGTTTATATTATGTTATTTGAAGGGTGTACATAAGGGTGACATGAGCCTGTTATAGACATGACATGACACATATCATGAATATTAATGACACTTCATTAGTTGTAATTAAATGTCATTTAAATGTCATTTTTTGAAATGCAGCCTTTGGGATGCAGACCTTTACAAAAAACCAACTGACCCTTAATGACAACAGTCATAAGCATCAGTGAGGTGTCATTAATGTTCGTGATACGTGTCATGTTTATAACAGGCTCGTGGCACCCTTATGTAGACCCCTTCAAATAAAGTGTTACCATATGTTATACTAAGAACACATAGCTGCACCTGTAGTTTGACAAATAAAGTGTTACCTTACGTTATACTTAAACACATAGCTGCACCTGTAGTTTGACATGCCATGGCAGTATTCATAGAAAGCCCAGATAGATGACATCACTCTCTGCCCCCAATCCTGTGCCCGTGGGGAAATGTAGCACCTGATCAGCATATAGGAAAAAGTGACTAGGTGTTAAGGATAAGCCTGAGCAGCAGCCCAGGGATCTGGAGCAGTCAGATCTGTGTATCACTATCTCTCTCTCACTCTCACTCTCACTCTCTCTCTCTCTCTCTGTGTATCACTATCTCTCTCTCTCTCTCTCTCTCTCTCTCTGTGTGTCAGAGTCTTAGTCTCAGCCACCGTCCCTTCCCCTCTGATGGCTGTCAGACTATCAGGCTATCCAAGGTGAAGGCCTCAGCTCACCCCTAAGTGAGGGACTTCACAGGGATGGTGTTAGCCAGCTTTAGCGCTTCAAATCTTCATTAAAGACACTCCACCGCACAATGGGCATCTGTGCAAAACCTGTAAGCCAGGCTCCAGGTCATTGTCCCCACCTGAACCAGGGAGCAACTGAAGACAAGTGGTGGGTGGAAAGCGTGTGTGTGTGTGTGTGTGTTAGGGTCACATCACAAACACACACACACACACACGCACGCACACACACACACAAGATATCTCACTTGTTAAAGAAAGTCCTCTGGGGTGTGCCGTCTGGTGACCTGTTAGGCCCGTCTATGTCATGTCACTGGTGTGGCTGATAGTTGTGAATGGGACAACGTGCCAGACTAGACGGCCCCTGAAACCAGCACGCTCTCTCCTGTCACAGATGAATCAGGAGGAGCCTTCTCCATCCATTATCAATCACATCATAACAGCTCTTTGTCAAGCCCTTTGGAGACACCTATATCATTACACTGAGAAGTCCAGGCCCACACACGTGGGACATTACAATGGGACAGATCTCACCTTTTACTTACACAGCTGTGAAAGAGTACACATGCGTAAATGACAAGTCATATGTGATTTGGGACAAAAACAACACACTTTTAATGATCTCAGCTGTGCTATGATATGACTGTGTGGCTCTCCACATGAGGAATAGCCCTGGTCTGTATGAAAACATCTGTCTGAGAGTGTTATTTAGCAGGTAACCCCTATGGGCCCTGATGGTGCCCCCCTTCCCTCCCTTTCCCACCTCACATTACAGCCCAACCCCACCCCCCTCTCCATTCATCTTCATCAGGTGGACTAAGTGACATTGCAGCAGTGTGAATAATTGAAGATGTGCCCTAATGATTTGGTGCTCAGTAAACAAAGCAGAGAGCACCACAGGTCAATGCCAGCCATGGTGTCAGTTGTCACGGGTTGCGCTGATGTCATGGCTCTTGGCCCACAGCTTTGTAACCCTTCACCACCCCAGCGACTGACAGACTCTAGCGCAGAGTGATGCGGAGAGTGTGTGTGTGCGTGCGTGTGTGCTTGTGTGCGTATATGTGTGTGAAAGTGAGAATGCGTGTCTGTGTGTGTGTGCGCATTGCGCATGTGTGTGTGTGTATGTATGTGACTCAGCATCAGCTGCCATGTGCCTGGTCTGCATTGTTCCCACACTTATAATCAACTCATGCCCATAGTTGTGCCAGTTGGGCATAGAAGGGAAAATGGAAGATTAGATTTGAGCTGATTTGAGTTCTTCATTTTTCTGCAGCAAATGGCAGCAGAAGTCTTGCTTGTATCTTCAGTAGAGCCTCCATAGCCACATAGGACATGTTTTGTAGATATTCAAAACAGAGGAGCACCATGTAACTTGTTTTCATGTCTGCCATAGCTCTCTTGTCTCGTGTGTCAAACCTACCACACCACTTTTCATGTACGTCATTCAGGGTCTATTATTTTTAATTTGTCAATTTTCATATAAATTTTCATTTATTCAATTCAGATTCAAATTCAAAGAACTTTTTCTTTCTATTAGGAAATCCACCTGTGGAGGAGCTGCATGGTGCACACCCAGCCTGCATTAGATAACCTAAATGGTGGTTCAAATTTTATACAATAAGACACCATCAACTACTAATCATAAGATAAAATGATTTTAACTATATATTTCCATAAAAGTATTATTTGTCTCCTGAGTGAAATGGATTTGGGGGTCTTTGGGTAACTCCAGATAGAGCAATGAAATCTATATTATATTCAACATGTTTGTCTTTAGTCTTTCTTCCTCCCTTCCTTACTTCCTTCAAAGACATCCTCGCCCCTCTCATTGATACGAACCTGAAGGGAATGAGGACAGAATGCAACAAATATGTCCTTTTAAATGAGGGACAGACAAGCATGAGCAATGAGGTGTGCTTAAGGACTAGAGTCACATATTAGGCGTGATGCTACTAAAAGGCTACCCAGAGTGGCACGCAATTTCAAACTTTCAAACCATTCATTGTCGGGATGTTCAACTCCATATTTGGGGTTGTGATAACTGAATAACTGACAACATCATGACCCAAATCAGTAGAAATGAGGTCTCCTCTCTACCACCCCAAAATGCATATGAACGCACTGCAGTGCTTTCTAATAACATTTCCCTTGTCTGAAGAGGGACGCATTTCTCTTTCATCTCACCCTTGTGTCTCTCCTCCCTGTCCATGAACTCTTCTCCCTTCCCTGCCTCTAATCTAATATCTGAAGATCACAAGTAAATCACACTCAGCCTGCTCCAGCTGGGGGACAAACCAGCCCTCTCTTAGCCATCTCACATGGGAGGCATGAGCTCAGCGCAGCCCTGAAACAACCACTCGTCCTCAATTCACTTTGTCTATTCAGGGCCTCTTGTCGCCATAGCATCCGTGCGCAGTCATCATGCTACCGAAGTCTACCATGCTACCATTGTTGTTGCTCTGAAACTAACAAAGTGAGTCGTGCCCAATGAGTGGGGTTGTGTTAACAAAAGGTTTATACTGAGTTGATTGATGGTGACTTTAGAGGGAAATCACGAGGTGTAAGATTTTGGGATTGTGCGCTTGCACATTTGGAAAGGGGCGGGTAAGCTATAGTCCTTCCTAATCAGTGCAACATGGCTTCCCAGTTTTGCGTGTGTGCGTGGACTGTTTTTTATCCTGGCCGCTGGCCTGTCAGAAAGATATCCAAATGCTCAATTACTCATTCGGTTCACCCTCTACTTGTTTGGATGTGATTAACCCTTTCCTATCTTAATCAGGGCTTACAAAGACGCAGTTCTCTGTCCTGCAGTATGGACTTGTCTGTTGTCTCCCAGCTATGCCACTTCATTCCAGTGCTGTTAGAGGCTTGTTTGTGCTGCCCTTTAAATAGACACACCACATGTGTGTCTCTCTTGTGCGCTGTCATCGTCATCCGCAGTTGACTGACTTCATTTATGCAACCAACACTGGTCTCAACAGAAATACCCTCATGCTCTGGGCCACCTGTCTAATCCCGCCAATTGTCCCACAAGATATTTGGTCTGCACTCCAAATCATGTTATTTGTCTTTTCCTAAAAATACGCTTCATTTGGCTTGAAGTAAACCATCTCTCAGTGTCAGTATATTCAGTGCATTGAGGTATGTAGGAATCAGGCTCATGATGAACCCATCTGGTTCCCACATTGATCTTCCTTCATTAGCCCAGATCCACTGTTGGCAGCCTACTCAGCAATGCTGCCAATGCTCTATGTTGTTTACATTGCATGACTGCAGCTACTTGGGGCCTCTCCTCCATTGAGGGGGATGCTTGAGTTCTCCAAAGTGTTGGATGGTTTTGGGACTTGGCTGGTGTTTGTTAGCTGTGTGCTTGCCCCTCTGCCCCCTTAATGAAAAAAAGCAAGTGTTTCATATTCTGCTGAGTGTCTTGTGGTGACTGACTGATCTTGCCCGGCACGCAACTCGCTTGGGTCTCGCGCCTCACTCTCTCTGGTTTGTGTGCACACAGCAAATATGGCCGCCTGCTCCTATGTCCTAAACTCTGTGACTCTTGTTTGTTCACCTGGCGCCAAACACACACACACACACACACACACACACACACACACACACATACACACACACACCAGTTGAGCATCCCACCTTCCAGCCCATCACCCCTGACAGTGTTTGGTCAGTGAAGGATGTGCTGTTAGTCTTGTACACAGCCAATCCCGCCATGCTTCTGGTTGGACTCAGCTGGGACTCAGTCAATAGGCTCTGACTTCAGCCACCTGCATAACTGGAGTGCTGCTCGACTGCCATTTCCTCCACCCAGTTTTAATAGTAAACTCCAAACCATGCTGGCCTCTTTGGATGAAGTGCTTCTGCAGCGCTGCTTAGGCAACAAATAAGCCAGTCCTTATCTCTGCCTTTTGTCAATCTAGGTCATTTTTCAATATTGCATTATCCACATTTTCTGTTTAATTCATGGTAGGTATGGTTGAGTGAGGATTTAATGCACATTGTTGCTCTATTTACTATATGGTTAGTGTGATATTACAGTAAGATGGAGGTTTCTCTAAACTGGTATAACCATGGAGAGTGTGTAGCCTAAGGTGACCAGACCACTGATTTCCCTCTGGAAACCGGGGACATTCCTATTTCTACAGTAAATATCATTGAAATAGGTAATGTTTTAGCTTCAAAAAGAGGAGACAAAGTGGGTGTTCTTGTAGTTTACTGGGGACAGACCACCAAAAATGAGGACTGTCCCTGGAAATCGGGGATGTCTGGTTAATCTCGTGCAGCCTATGAACCAGTGTCAGAGACAGATTTGTCTAAGAGTAGATTCTGTCCGATGAGAAGCATTGTAACAATTACCAATAACAAGGTTATGCTCTGTTTACACAAAATCTGCAGAGTCGCTGTGTTGCATCTTGAATTGATTGCAGAGGACTCATTAATCATGCAGTTGACATTTTCATCAGAGAGTTTATGGGGAAAGATTCCAGGATGGAGGGGGTTATTGTATTACGTTTGTGGTAAAGTTCTGTTATTCCCAGGCGGTGTCCAAATGTCCATATGGTCCCTCCGCTCCCTGTGGTGTCCGTATGGGCTCCTCTTCAAAGTGGCACTCTGCATGCGCTGTACCTGACACCTGACTTCTCCACCAGTACGCCGTAAAGCGAGAATGTTGAAGACTCCCTCAGTGTGAGGCCACGTTACAATGCGAGGGTTCAGAGAGACATTTTTAATACCCTCCACCTGTGTGGCTGAGCCTTGACCGACGAGACACTAAATGAAACATCAGTCATTCCCCCCTGCCCCCCACACTGCCACCTCCCACCCTGGGCTTGGCCATAAAGGGGGCACTGTTTGTGTGCATTCCCTGGGCCTTTGTTCTGCCTGTTTGGCCTGGCCAGCTGACCTGCACTGGGCCTGGGGCTTGATGGGGTCAAACAGATGTGATACTGGTCTTTTTTGAAGTCCTGTACAGTTCACAGCACAGGACTGAGAACTCTGGTCAATGATTAAACCCTGAAGGCCTCAGTGATGCAGGCTGATGACTGAACTGTGTCTACATTGGAGTGATGTGTCAAAGACTAGAGGTTCTAGGCACAGGTCTTGCTCTCTTTGTCTGAGATAAAGCCTGATAAGAAGTTTTCCTTCAAAAGTTCGTCTTCACTCTAATGCAAACTAATCATGATTTATGAGTCTGTGCCCTTAGAGCATGGAAACCTAATGGTATTTCTGCAACTCGTTGACAGTTGACGTTGACAGCTGAGGTCTCTAAAAATTTGCATAGCATTTAAATGAAGCATGGAAATATGCAAATCTAGGAAATGCAGCCTAACACAGCGCCACTAACACGCTCCTATTCCTAGACTCCATCAGCTGTGGGTTCTGATTTGTCTACTAACTAGTCTGGCAAATCCCTATATGCAAAGACCAGATCTGAGCAACTAAAATAGAACTATTACACCAGATCATGTAGTCAGCACAACAGCAAGATCAAGTGAATACAAGAATAGAGAAGCACCTTCGGGTTGATGCTTATAAATGATAGTTGATCACGAGTCAGACGCACATGGACAACGTGCCACCTTTTCAGGAAACTGTTTTCATTGTCATTAATTAATTTTTAAGTTTTAATTAGACAGGCTGATTGGAAAATTGTTTAGCTGGCACCTTAGAGTCATGCTGGGTTTCATGGCCTTGGCATGAAAGTCAATCACTAAGTTTGCCAAGGTCACCCGCCTGCTGGGTAATCCTGCCAGCCCTACTCTGCCCTGCGTCTGCCCCAGAACTGAGCAGATGACACACCTGGTTCCCTATGCTAATCCCGTGGCCTGACCAGCTAGCCTGAAGGCTTCCATTCACTCCTGGAGCTTCAAAGGAATCCTCCTTTGGGTCGTGGGAGTCCCACTTATCTGTCAGTGTTCACGCGCACGCTCAGAGGGTGGCACGCATCCTTCTGCGACGTGCTTGTTGTGTCGGAAACCCTGTCTTACAGCTTTGAGCCTGTGCCTCTGCCTGGCTGACACTTGTCAGATAGCTGAAGAAGAATTTGTAGCTAAGGCTCGCAGACTATCATCCCAGAACAAGGGGGTTGTTTCATGAGGCAGTGATTCAGACACAGGCAGTAGTAGGGATGGCTCCAGTGCACATATCAGGACTGTAGATGTTATTTGGTTCACTTTGTTTCATCAAGCTATCTTATCCAAGCTGACTGTGATTCAGCCCACACTGTGAAATCAATGGCCACTTGGTCACTATCACTAAGCTTGGTAATCACACCAAGCTGAGAAATGGAGCAGGCATGTGATGTGGAGCTCTGACTCAGAGCTGTGTGCCCTGAGCTACAGAGAGGAGATGCAGTCAGGAGAGAGTTAAGACACAACCCTACAACCCCCACCAGCACCACCACCACCACCCCCCCTCTCTTTCCCTATCTTCAGGCTTGAATACTGCTGAGCAATGGTGCCCTGATGCCATGACAACCGGCGAGCAGTTGGGACATAAAAGGATGGCTCTGTGTGCTCTGAGCACGCCCACTGAAGCAGGCGTGGGTGAGAGACAGAGCGAGAGAGACAGAGAGAGACAGAGAGAGAGAGAGAGAGAGAGAATAGTTTGAAGCGTATAGCAGAGTACTGTGAGAAAATAAAAATTCATCTTCAAAAAAGAGCATCAGTAAAGAGTGTAGATTATAACTACATATGCATTATACCACAAGTATCCAGGAACAAGGAAAGAGGAAATTGAATGAGAGATAGTGAGAAGAGATAGATTGGATGGGAGAGAGAGAGAGAGAGAGAGAGAAAGAGAGAGTTTAAGGCAGATTGAGACCGCAGGGTGTGGGGAGGCTCGTTACAGATTGTCACTGTAGTATTGCATCAGTCCAGCTGGGATGCTCACATTGCGGGATGACATCACCAAGCGGGCTCTGCTGACAGGAGCGCTGAGCAGACTGCCACCCTCAGAGACGGGCAGAGATAGGGTTGAGCCACCAGTGGGTGTGTGCGGGGATGGGGGGGGGGGGGCAGTATCAGTGCAAGAACAGCCACCTCTCCAGCTGGCCTATAAGAATGCACCTCTCCCAGGCCCATGAGCTTACAGAGGCATGAAAGGAGGCAAGAGGGAGGGAGGGAGGGGGTGGGGGGAGGGGTGCTAGAGGGCTCTGGCCCAGACTCTCCCATTTCTTAACACTTTGGTGCCAGCTTTGGGAGATGACTGTTGCACATGCATTTACCATCCATGTGGGTGTTATTGGCGTGTCTGAATGTCCATTTCTCTCTGGGTTTCAGTCCTTGTCACATCTGTGCACACATTCTCTTCTACTGTCCTAAATCACACAGTTAATGTGCATGGATGATGGCTGAACAGCATCAGAGGTTTGAGATGAGTATGACTAATGGTTTAGCTCCAATCAGAGCGTACATTATCCAAGACACATGACTCCCAATAACAGCTTCCATTCCCTCCTGTCTGAGTGGCTTTGACACAAAAACAGTGGATAAAATCAAAGCGAAAGGAAAAACTCATGATCCTTGGACAAGACCCTGAACTGAATGCTGCTGATTTTGTCTGTTCTGGCGAATCAAATCTATGTCTTTAGAATCACACTTTTGAAGTCTTGATGCATTGCCACACTGGTATAGGGACAGGCTGACACACATACGCTGCCCTCCTATTCTCTCTTATGGGTGGACTATTGGGGTGAGTGCTGCTTAACCATATGGAATGTGCAGCATAGCCTCCTCCAGATGTCCTCTACAGCACTCAGCCTGTGGGCTCTTCTTCAGTGAAGCTCCCCATTTGGCTTATGCCAGCACTTTCTTATATCACATATCCAAAGAAAGGCAGGGATAATTTTGATGAGCGTTGCAAAAGAGGAAAAGGTGATCCTCTTGTCATGACTAATTTACTATATGCACAGGAGATGTTGGGTGAGAAAAACCAGTCATAAGCACCAGTTTAATCTCACACAATGACTTTAACAGGAAAGTAATGATATTACTACCTTCAGATTTCAGCGCCGTGTCATGCATAATGTATAAAGACCTACTGAGGCATGTTATGTAAGAGTGCCTCTATTTTCTGTGTGTGTGTGTGGTGGGAAGGTTGTGTGTGCTGTAGTGTCTGGGTTTGTCTGGAAATCATAAAGCAGCCTATTCAACTCCACTGTGAAATTGTACTTTCCACTCTAGTTACTGCAGCCGCACAAAAAGCTAGCAAAAAAAGCCGGGGTCTTCAGATAATCAGCCCAGACATAGGATGGTCTCGACATGGTCACACAGAGCTGATCATCATCACATCACCCATCCCCTCCATTCGTCTGCAAGTCATTTACTCCTCTTTTCACACGCAAGGCGCACCCATTTATTCATATATTTCTTCCCATAATTTACCATTTTTCTACATTCAAACATTGATTAGTTTGGTCTTGTAGTCAGGAAGATAAAAATCTTCTGATGTATTGTGCACACAGCAAGTCTGACCCATGAACACTGTTTGTGCTGTTATCAGGAAAGGGATTTGCAGTGATTGATACGAGTGGAGGACAGATAGAGAGCAAGAAAGAGCACAAACTAGCTGCTAACACGCTCCTGCATTGAAGAGGAGGGATGTTTGAGAGTTGGGGAAGGACCTGCAGCCTTCACTTTTAATACAACTTTAGACAATGTTTTAATGATATACTTCTCTTAGTAAGAGTGAGCATGGGCATGCGTTCAAATGTACACCTAAGGACAGAGACCTAAGGAGATAAGACAAAGAAATAAGCACGTTATTACCAAATGAAACAATCAAGATGGCATCAATCACTAAACTAAAATGTGATTTCATACAATGAATCTGCGGGTGAAAATGCAGACTCCAGATCTTTGTGCTATGGTCATTCTCTCAACAAACTGCTTCATTTCTGCAGACATCTGGTACCCATAGTCATCACACCGGCACTGGTGTCCCATTATGTCCGCTGAGGTGAGCACTGAGCTGCCTCACTGTAGCCAGTCTCAATGAAATATATTTACATCGGCCCACGCTGACGGGAAACAATCTAGGACAATTTTGGATCATTTATGCAACAGCCACAAATGTAATTGTCATCTATTGTGTGTGATGAATTTGATTTTTCCTTTGTTTAGCCCCAAATCCATACTGCACAGCAGATCATGTGTTTCCCATAGCTTTCAGGGATTATGGCCAGATAGTTCATCAGCTTCCTCATCATTGTTCAGGGCCCATCTGTCCCCGGGCCAGTCAGACACAGACAGTCGCAATTAAGCAAGTTTGACACACTTGACAGAGAGAGACTCCCTGTGTCAGGCACGAGCCATCTGGGTATTTCTTGTATTTCAGAGTCTTCCTTGTGCCACATTAAGCAGATTCATGCATTGTCATTGTCACCCTCTGCACCAATGTGGGGGTGGGGTGGCGGTAGGGGCCTTGTCTTCTTTTGACAGACAGATCAGACGGATGAGCTGAGCGGGGCCACTGGCAACAGGGGTTGAGAGGGGTGGAGTGCAAAACAGATTGCTTGTTTGTTCAGTGACTGTCTGAAACAGGCCACCAACCCTTCACATTTCCATTAGGCTGTCATTAAGGGGGACCTAACTCTGTTATTCTATGTGGGCTAAATGTAAATTCTTCACAGAACATTTTATGTGGTTGCTGCCTACAGCTGGTGTCTTTGAATAATATTCATAACCTGTCGGTTTGTGCTCTTCGTCATGTTTGGCCTACCTCTAATGGAGGCTTTAGCAATCACAAGGAGTGCATGTATGCCCACAGGTGTGTGTGTGTGTGTGTGTGTGTGTGTGTGTGTTTGTTTATTTTAAAATCTATGCATACTGAAAATATACATTCTATACGCATGCTGTACATTCTGTACAAGTAGAACTTAATGACAGTTGTTTTTTATTCTGCACAAAGGCTAAATTCACACCTTCACATAAAGCTTCCCTCTCGCACTGTTTTGTGTATAGTCAACTGTAGCCTGTGTATTCACTAAGTAGGTGCACGGGTGACCAGAGGTTGAAGTCGTGTTCAGAATTTAGCTGAAGCCTCTTGTAGGATACACCTTCACCCTCCTTCTGCTGTCCGTCCCTTTGTCCCTCTTAGTAACTGTTCGGCCAATGGAGTGTTAACTTGTGCTTTCGTTGCTTGCTCATTGGCTTGGTGGGAACACGCGGCTGCAAAAAATGGAAATAGAGACACTTTGGCAACAGAGTTGAAGTAACACCGGTGTTCCATTGGTTCCCAAATCTGGAGCCTGCGTGTTGCACGGCTTCTAGGCTCAGCAAACGATCGAGAGGGGGGACATACCACTATACTCCGAAATAGGGGGGATAGAAAATGATGTCACACATACACAATTATGTCGGTTTAATTTAACAGCAAAGTAGCCTAAACAAAGCCTTCCAGGTTATGTCATATTTTTAAACCCAGGTCAAACTTCCAGTTTTCCAAGTTGTACATTGATGACAGTGAGACAGATATCGACAGTTCTTCGTTTTTGCATTTCGATGTCCCTGTGTGTCTCTGAAAAAGTGGTCTGTGCGAGATGATGTGAAAGGTTGCCTGCTCGGTCTCCGTGCACTTAAAATGATGACTACTGTTTCATCGGAAAAGAGCGGAGTAGATAGTAGAGCTGGAATCTACTTTCTGTTCTGTAGGACTGTTAATTTTTTTATATAAATGTTTGAACAAGTAGCGCAAGATCAGTGAAGCCTGGTGCTTTGACATAGGCTACTCCACAGAAGGTATTCTGAAGCAGGAATTCAGATAGACTGTTCAAGTTGCGTTGAACAAACCGCGGTAGCTTGTAAGGTAGATAGCTCTATTAAATCAGTCAGAGATTTTGTACATTGGACATTCGTCCATGTCCTCGTTTTCTAGTCTCCCGGAAAGAAAGATATAAGCTTGTCATTCGACATTGAACTCAGACAATGTACAATACGGTGTGGAATACGGAGAAAGAAGACAATGACTGGCGAGACGTGATGATGCCATACTCAACAGAATTAATCTTTTACATTGAAATGGACCAACCACCAGGTACTCACTTGAGCTTATTGTATATGTTGTGTTGTTTTCGTAAAGTTTAATGTGCTGTTTTGGATTCGCCGGCGCAAACTTTTAGACAAGGGCTTGCCTTCGCTTGGCTTCGCGGAGGAGTTCATTCGCTGCAGCAGGCAGCAGCCCCTATTCACTATTATACAGTCCCGATAGCAGTATTTTTCCAGTTGCATAAAAGTGAATGGCTCCATCATGTTTAGCTTTAGCTTCCTTCAACCTTTCCCACATAAATAAAGACTGCCGTTGAACAGGTTAACGTCACCCCCAGTTGATGTAAAAAAAAGTCATCCACACTTTAAAGGATGCTCTATTCTTGTACGTTTTTCTTGGTGCAGTTTTACTATAGGCTACTTTGAAGTGTTACACCTTATCGGCTTGTTTAAGATGAAAATAGCACAGCCTTGACTGTTGGTGCTGCTGAAGTAAGATATGAGCCCTATAACGTTAAGCTATTACCATAGTGCGAGACAGTGTAACACTACTAGTTGACATAACTTGGAAGCATCTGCAACTGACATTATACTCTGTTCATACATGACAACTATACAAACTATGCTGACGTTACTGCATTGTGTTGAATTAATATGTTCTTGAATGTTATGAATAGGGAAAGATTGTCTGTCAGTGTTGGCAGAATTCTGCCAACACTGCTATGTCCCCTCTGTTTTGCCATTGTTGAAATTATCGGACAGCTTTGTTCATATGCATTCACATGGAAAAGCACCAGATCTGGTAGACTTTTAGGACGCGTTATGTTAGTTCATTCATTTAGCGGAGCAGTTGCTTAGACGTAGCACTGTAGCACAGTGGATGGCTGCTGGGCTTTGTTCTCCTGTAACATTTCCTATCCCGTCTGCGCCTTTGCACCTTTGCACACGTAGCCTACCAACACACAACCTCTGTGCTCGAATTCATAGCATCGTCATATTTTTGCTTTCCCGAAATAAACGGCATACCCTATGGTCCTCTTCCCTTGGTTAGGCGATGGATTGAGGTTTGGAGTCCAAGAGAACCCTCTGTTGATAGCACCTGACGGTCTTCTTAGATATAAATATATCTGTGTTTATGTGTTCGTACTACATAATACACATGAACGCGTAGCTTTATGCATTAATTTAACGAACTTGGTCTGTTTTCAGAGAATTTTTAAGTCTCACATTCACTCCCTTCCTCTATCCAATTAATGTCGCAGCTGTAAAATAGTGTAATAGTAACTGTAGCCCGCAGCTGTGTTCTTCCGTTTCTCTAGATTCCTCAGGTTCTTTTTCCCACTCTTGTTAAAGGACTTCTTTCAAGTCGGATGGATGGCACTGAGCAAGCGAGTCTATTTTACATGCAGTTTTACCTGAGGGACATACAGTGCTATATCTTGGAAAGTAGTCCATGCTGAGACTTTCTATAAATTGCCTATAGAAGGCAGCCAGAGGTTGTCTGTGTCACTAAAGCAGCGATTTCTCGTTCTTTTTTGTCAGTCATTCAGGGTGATGTCATAGGCAGGAGAATGGGCTCTCTGTGGGAGGCTGGTAGACATGACAAAGGATCATTAATCCCGTGCTTTGCCTGTCCCATAAACAAGCCATTCAGGACCACCATATCTGTGTGCATACATTTCTGCACAGTTCTGCACGCAAAATTATTGCTACCTTCCCTTTAGCTCCGAAGACCTACTTTTGAGTGTCACATGCCTTAGATGCATCAGACCACACTTTACTTGGCAGAGAAACCTGACATAACAAGTTTATGAAGACCTAGTTTAGAGGATATGTCTGGATTATGCATTGTAGTGCATGTACTGAGCAGTTTAAAAGAATGACAGTCGATGCCGCTGTGCCCGTGTCACAATCATAGTGTCCTTGCAAAGGCGTCTTAAGTGGCTTGAAAACGGTCCAGTCCTCCCCTGTGGCTTCATGAGCCTTAGTGGTGAGGTTGTGCACAACTGGCCTGGCAGTGAACATGATGAAACACTGCGCTGCCTGTAGGTGCCCAGGCAGCATGTAGGCATTACTGGTGTGGCACACAAAGCCAGTAGGTAGGAATCAGGTTGGATTGGCAACGACATTGGAGTGGCCCAGATGAGTGAGTCTTAAAGGTTTTATGAAGTTAACTTATGAAGATGTCACAGTCTATATATGAATTTCGTCATGCTTTGCACCCATGTGCAATGTGGTCCAGGCTGTGTTAGAGGACCCGAACCATCTTCCCTAAAGTGTGCCGACAAGTGAGAGAGTGACACAGAGGAGAGGGAGAGAAAAGGGGTTGAGCAACCCTGCAGATGTTCATCAGAATATTTATAACAGAGGAATTTAGATGAGGGCCCGTGTGTGTGTGTGTGTGTGTCCGTCCGTGTGTGCACGTCCATGTGTGTGCGTGTCTTCTCTGATGTCTTCTCTGATGTCCATCGCAGTGGCACAGGCTACACAGGTGTTGTCAGTACCCAAGGGAAAAGTTGGTCTGGGAGTGTGACCACCAGGCGGTTACTCCTAGCTGTGTGTGTGTGTGTGTGTGTGTGTGTGTGTGTGTGTGTGTGAGTGTGTGAGTGAGAGAGAGCCACGGGGCACTGCTGGAGGAGGAGCCAGTGCCAGCGGTGGTGGTCAGATGAAAAATGGGCTGAATCTCTACGGCAGAATTCCACTGAATTTGTGGAAAACTCAGAGTCTATTTTCATCCCCAGTGCTAAAATTGGGGCCTGCCGCCGTGTGATGTCATGGAGAGGGTGTTGTTGAGGCTGGTTGGTGTCGTGGAAATGTCTTGTGTTCTGCTGTGTTTCTCTGTGCTCTCTCTTTGTCCACTCAGGGGAGACACTGCAGCTCTGTGAGCAAGTGGAGTCTTTGTGCACTTTGCTGCGCCCAGACTTTGTGTACTGTGTGTGTGTGTGTGTGTGTGTGTGTGTGTGTGTGTGTTGTCTGTTGTGTACTGCTTGTATCTCTAAGTTGCTCTTATGAAAATGGGAGAGGGCCAGTGCTCATTTGGATAAGAGATGACGGTCTCAGTATGACTACCCTGGTTAAACAAAGGATGAATAAAGAAACAAAGACAAAATAAAAGTAGTTTGGAAAACTTCTTCCTGTCTTTTGTTGACCAGGCTGTCCCCTGTCCCCTACCCTGCCTCATTTCTTCCTTTGCCTCCACTTGTCTTCTGTCATCAGGCTCAGTGTCTGGGACACATGGCATGGGGTGAGGAGGTGTTGAAGTTGACGGCTAGTACATGAATGTGTTTATATGTCTTATTCTCGTCCATCCTCCCTCTGTCTCTCTCTCTCTGTCTCTCTCTCTCTCTCTTTCCATTCAAGTCCATCAGTCCATCCAATGGTGCCACACACTCACCTAACACTACCCTGTGGTGCACGCAATCCATGCGCCCTTTATTTGGCCACCCTCTTGCATTACAGGAAATGTCTCATTGCTGCTGCAGAATATGAATGTGTGTGTGTGTGTGTGTGTGTGTGTGTGTGTTTATTATTTAAGCTTTGTACTGTGTTTGGGAAAACTGGGCTGTGAGGTTAGGGTTTTAATTCATCCACAGAGATGTGGCTTGCATCCCTGCTTGTCTGTAGCAGTGCTCCTGTCCTGGTCGTGTGTGTGTGTGTGTGTGTGTGTGTGAGAGAGAGAGAGAGGCAGTGATGGCTCCCTCTGAAGCCTGTGTGCAGACTCACTGGCTTGATATATGACGGTGATGGTGATTGGGGAGGGCGGGGGGTAGTGGGAGGGGTATAGCCTCCCCCACGCACCATTCCCAGAGGATTCTCTCTTTCTCTCTTTCTCCCTCCCTCCCTCCCCCTTTCTTCTCTCGGCGGCGTCAGAGACTGGAGGTGTGTGGCCGCCTCCTAAGCGCTCCCATTGGCTGCTTCTCTCTCCATTCAGAGTGGCGAAGGAGCAGCGCAGGCAGATTTAGCTCCTGAGCGTCGCTCCCTGGCCCTCAGTCTAACACAGACAACTGGAGAGAGAGGAACAGAGGAGGGAAGAGAGGGAGAGAGAGAGAGAGAGTGAGAGTGAGTGAGAGAGGGGGAGAGAGAGAAAGAGGAGTGGATTTACAGACGCACAACAGGCAGGAAGTGAAGCTCCACATGCAGCTGAAAGAGACTCCAGAGGAGGATGGTAGGACTGACATTCTTTCTCTTTTTCCTCTTTTTCTGCCTATCTGTGTTTTTTTCTCCTTCTGTTGTTTTTCTTTCTCTCTTTCTTTGTTGTTGATTCTTTGTTTCTCTTCTGTCTCTTATGCCTGTCTCCTCTCCTCTTTTGACTGTATGTCAGTTTGGGATTTGGTGCAAAGAGGACTTGCAGCTCACGCCTCTTAATGTAAGCTGTTGGACATGTCCAGGCAAACGTCAGTGTGTGTGTGTGTGTGTGTGTGTGTGTGGTTGCATGCGTGCGTGTCTGTGAAGCCTTAGGCGAGCAGTCAGTCTAGATACATCTGTTTAGCACGAATTAAACCCGAGGTTCCGACTAACTGACGCGTGTGTGTGTGTGTGTGTGTGTGTGTGTGTGTGTGTGTGTGTGTGTGTGTGTGTGTGTGTGTGTGTGTGTTCATTCAGCCTACATGTCTGTGACCTGCACACTTGCTTGCTCTTGCCAAGACATAGTGTGTGTGACAGTCACATCTGTGCGTTCTGAACACTGTGTTGGCATTTCTGTGTTTGTGATGATATTGTATGTGAGTGTGTGTGTGAGTGTGCATGCTCCTACAGTGGGGTCGGTCAGTTGTCCAGTTCTTTAGTTCCTGCATTTAGAGGCGGTAGACCCACGGGATCGGGATGTCAGAGGGAGCCCAGTGCTTAGGGGTCCTAGTGCCTGTGTTGTCAGTGGGATGAGCAGGAGAGGCAGTGGGGGCTCAGCTCTGACCCATTCCCCATGTGTTCATCTTCAGACACACACACACACACACACACACTCCATGAATGTCAAGTTTTCTGTATGCATTCAGAGTGTCATTTCTGTAATTATTATGCTAACGCTGGACATCCCATTCATGCCCATCTGCCTTCACTGTCATCTGTGGGGGTTTAAAGGGATGGGCTCTTTTATAATGCTTTTTTAAATGTGGGCCATCTCACACACACACACACACACACACGCTGGTGGATGTTGAATGACAGTCTCATTCCTCTCTGCCACACGTCCTTTCACATGCTAATGGCCAGTTAGTATGGCGCCCTAATTTGTCTGCACACTTTGGGGTTTGCCTGGACATGTGTCAGAGGAGGGAACGCTTTTTTTGGGGGGGGGGGGGTGGGGGTGAAAGTGGTGTCGTCTGGTTCGGACAGCTGGAGGGATGGGGGGGGGGGGATCACATCCATTGCCTCCTGCTATTGGTGTCTGGGAGCATCCCTCTCCCGCAGAGAAACCCGTTCCCTGTTTCAGCTTGACTTGAGCTGGGGTTGCCATGTTGGTGGAAATCACTTCATGCTTTCCATACTTGGGAAAGATGTATGTCAGAGAAGGAGGTTATTAAGCACTGTGATGAAAGGAGAGAAGAAGAGCAGAGAAAAGATAAGGGGAGAGTGAGCGAGAGAGAGTGAGCGAGAGAGAGAGAGTGAGAGAGAGAGAAGGAAAGGGAGGGAGGGAGAGAGCATGAGAGAGCGCAGGTCTGCTGGGGTTCCTTTGTTCTGTGCTGCCTGATGTTCTAGCGGAGTGGAGCGCTCCTGCGCTGTGTCCTCTCTGAGCAGAGCTGCTCTCTTTCAGCCAGCTGAGCGCTATTGTCCTCTATACACACACACACACACACACACACACACACACACACACACTGCTGTAGGGTGATGAGGTGCCCCCTTAACTGATGCTGTTGGTCATCTCCAGGTGCTGGTGCTTGATGTGTGTGTGAATAATTTCAGGGTCAGTATATGAAGCTGTAGCCAGACCACTGTCTTTCAGCCAGATTGACCATCAGTGTTGCTGTGTTGAGGTGTGTTGGTGTTAAATAATGTGTTCCTGTGTCGTGGTGTAACATTTTACTGACGTTTTACGCAGTTTTTGTGTGTGTGTGTGTGTGTGTGTGTGTGTGTGTGTGTGTGTGTGTGTGTGTGTGTGTGTGTGTGTGTGTGTGTGTGTGTGTGTGTGTGTGGTGGGGGTTAATTGTTTTGTTGTAGCTCCTTTGTGCTTGGCTGCTGGGTGCTCTGGTGGTCTACTGCCAGCAGAATGGGCATGTCTCCTGTCACTTCTACTTCAGTCATCCCCCTCTCCTTCTCCTCCTCTCTCTGTCAGTCCTCCTTTCATCTCTCTCTCTTCTCCTCCCTTATTACTGCTCTCCTTTCTTCCATTCTCCTCTCCATCCCCCCTATATGATTGAGTGTTGAACCCATGCAGAGCTGGATTGGTGGAGAAACAGACAGAGAAGTATAGTCATATGACCCCAGGAAACTCTCCCATTTTTGCACCTGTAGTTTCTCCATGACGGAGAGAGGGAGAGAGGGAGAGAGAGATTTCTGTCGGAATGAGAGAAGAAGAGGGAGCAAGAGGGAGGAGGAGGAGGAGGAGGGGAAGCCCACGCAGGCATTTCCCTTTTCTCTTGGCAGGCTGCTGCTCGGCTTCTGGCCTCCTCAATGGGGCTTTGTGACCAAGTGAAATGCATCAGCTCTCTCTCCTAGTGTGTGTGTGTGTGTGTGTGTGAGTGAATGAGAGAGAGAGAGAGAAGTGTGCGCACTAAGTTGTGTTGGAGTGTGTGTTAGTAGATTTCTTCACATAGGCACTTGTTACCTCCCCCATCTCTCACTCCTAAATGCTAAATGGTCCTTTTTCCTGCCACAACTTCCTGCCACTTTTCCTCTCCTTGAAAGTGAAAGGTGTGTGTGTGTGTGTGTGTGTGTGTGTGCGTGCACTTGCAGGCGCACCTGCAGTGGGAGGATGTGTGTGTGTGTGTGTGTGCGTGTGCCCGCACGTCTGTCAGGAGGGAGCGCAGCTCTTACTGGTCGAGAAGGCTCACCCCATCACTGCCTCCTGTCTCCACTGTGACCTGCTGCCCCACCCCAGGCCCCCCCCCCTCCCGCACGCACACACACACACACACACACACACACACACACACACACAAACGGCTTTCAGCAGCAGAGCTCTCCTGTGTCCGTCACTCAGTAAGTCAGCCGGTTGAACGCAATGGCTGCCTTTAATTAATGAGGCGTCTGAAAGAAAACCATTCATTGCCCCCACCTCCCCCCCCTTTCTCCCACTATCTGTCTATGGCTTTCTCCCTTCTTTGAAAAGGCTGTTGGGATATTAGCTCAGTGTTGAGTCCACTTGACTTGTGATGCAGCTCTTTGAAGTTCACACTCAGTTGAAAATATTAGAGAAGTGTGTGTGTGTGTGTGCGTGCGTGTGTGTGTGCGTGCGTACGTGTGGCTGTGTCCCAGCCCTGAGACTTGTGGGGTGATGGGGCTGGATCCAGGGTGGGCCCTCTGTGTGTAGAGATCTGGCTCTGCTCACACTTGGACCAGATAACACTCCATGATTATATGGGAGCTTAAAGCCCTGGAGGAGATAACACTACATTATTTGGGAACTGTTGGGTCGTGTTTGTGTGTGCGTCCGTGCGTGTGTTTGTGTGTGAGAGCGATTACTGTGAGGCTACAGTTCAGACCCTTGACCTAGTCACAGCTCTTCTTCTAAGTCTTGTCCATAGTTACACACACACACACACACACACACACACACACACACACACTCTCAATCTTACCACCTCAGCAGTGCAGGGCAGGAAGCGGTTTATTTCTCTGCCAGCTGAGCTGAGGCTCTGGAGGAGAAATACGGCAGCCCAGCGCACTGCTAGGGTGGGGAGTGGACGACACACACACACACACATACACACACACACACCCACACCACAATCATACTGGCCAAGTGAAACCACAACAGCATCAACATCTTCTATCTATTCTTGTCAGCTGTTGTGTCAGCAGCATGCTCTCTTTTTTCATGAAATGTTTATATAGCAAATAGAGGTGACACCACACTGAACACGTCCGCAAGTCAGGACACAGCCTCTGAACAAACACACACACACACACACACACACACACACACTTTTTGATTTTAGCTTATAACACACTCAGTGTGTGTGTGTGTGTGTGTGTGTGTGTGTGAGAGAGAGAGAGAGTGAGGGTGAGGGTAAGGAGACTGGGGGTTTCCAGCTCAGCATCAGGCTGCTTGATTTTTCTCTCTCTGCCCGTTCAGCTTTCTGTGAGGCCACATCGTGTCGTGTCACATGTCACACACCACAGCTCACACACAAGTCTCTACAGAGGGCTCCTTTCCTCTCATCTGCACTCTGCTGGCTTTCCCACACACATATAAATCTACTGGGTGACTGAGAGTTTTTGTGTGTGTGTGTGTGTGTGTGTGTGAGAGAGAGTTGGAGGGAGATCGGGAGGGAGTGGCGGAGGATGACTGGAGAAATCAGGATATGTTAAATATGCCTCTGGAGCTGTCATGTGATGGAACACTAAGACTAAAGTCTTCTGTCTGTCTGTCTGTCTCTCTCAGCTCTTCCTCCTAAGCCGGCCAAACCCATGACGCCGGTGAGCAGTAACGGGGTGAAAGAGGGCACCAGCCAATCGCTACAGGAGGCCGAATGGTACTGGGGAGACATATCCAGGTGAGAGACACACACACACACACACACACACACACACACACACACACACACACACACACAGACACACACACCCACGGTAGTGTAGGTGTTTTTCTTGTTGGATCAGGTGTTTCTCAGGTCACATTCCTGCCGTTGGGTTGGAGCTGCGGGGCCTGGTCCACACAGAGGCTCTCTTTCAGCCTCTTGCCTCCACACTAAAGACCAGCTCTTAACACACACACACACACACACACACACACACACACACACACACACACACACACACACACACCCACCCATCAAAGCTCATGAGGCCATTTAAGTGACACCTTTAAGAGGCAGCTGCTCATCAAGCAATTTCCTCTCCCCAAAAGCCTCTCGGTGTCCCTCACACTGGCCATGAAAGCACACCACTGAAACTCTCTCTCCCTCCCTCCCTCCCTCCCTCCCTTCCTCTTTCTTTCTCTCCCTCACTCGCTCACCCCCACAGGCATGACTGTCTGGCAGCTGCTCTAGATTAACAAGGAGGGGGGAGTGCAGAGCAGGACAAATAGAGAGAGAGGGAAAGAGAAGTGCTGGGATGGTGTAGCCTGATTTCAACACCCTTTTTAACAGATTAAAGTGCCCAGTCTGACCCATTTGAAGTGTGTGTGTGTGTGTGTGTGTGCATGTGTGTGCGTATACACGCGTTTGTGAAGCTCAGACATGGGCTAAAGCTTCTCACAGACATCTGGAGTGTCCAGAGTGTGCACACATGGATGTACACATGACTATACACACACACACACACACACACACACACACACACACACACACACACACACACACACACACACGTGTCTCAGACCTCTGGAATCAAGGCACCTCAAGATCTATTGCAGTCATGCGAGTAGGCAGACTGGTCTGAGCTTCTGTGTCTGTGTGTGTCTGTGTGCCTGTGTGCAAAACAATAGCAGGTTCACTCAACCAGGCGCTTCAGTGGTGTCCACCAAATTGGTCCTCCCAGTCAGAAAAAGACTAGTGTGGTGTCCTATATAATTGTGTATGCAGTGCCCTATGTGAGGTTTGGGCTGGTGGATGGGGGTTTGGGCTGGTGGATGTGTGTGTGTGTGTGTGTGTGTGTGTGTGTGTGTGTGTGATGGGGAGCGGTGGGCCACTAGCTGCGGCTGCATGTGGGGAAGGCTGTGGAGGCCAGCGTGGCGACTACAGTGTTGACCCACAGTTGGCTTTCATGCTCTGATTGCTCCCATGATTCAGCAGCCTCTCTCTCTCTATCTCTCTCTCTCTATCTCCCTCTCCCTCTGACTCTCTTATCTGTGTGTGTGGAGCTCAACTAGGGCAGCAACACTCACCCCTTTCCCCCTCGCTTTGAGTCCCAAGCACCTCCCCACACCCTGGATGGGTTTTATTTTCCAGGAGGGGATGGATTGGGGTTGGGGTATTTGCCCTTACAGTGTTGCCTAAAGGGCTGTCTGTCTGCCTGCCTCTCTCACGCTCAGGTGCATCATGGGAGAGAGGGCAGAAGGAGCGCTGTGTCATTGCCTCCACTCCCTCACACACTCACTCTCTCTCTCTCTCTCTCTCTCTCTCTCTCTCTCTCTCTCTCGCCTGAGGCTAAATATAGGCCAGTCTCTCTCCACAGGGAGGTCAGCTGAGCAGAGAGGCCAGGAAGCATGACTCTGCTCTGAGGGAGGGAGAGGGGGAGAGAGGGAGAGTGCAGTGGAGGAGAAAAGATAGAGGGAGATGAAAAGTATGCGTTTGAAGACAGAACGAGGGAGGGGGATAAGGGAGGAGAGGAGAGAAGCCTGAGCAAATTTAGCAAGAATTGGAAGAGAGAGGGAGAGAGGGAATGAAGGAAGGGAGCCAGAGAGAGGAGTAAGAGGCAGAGGTGGTAGATATGGCAGAGAGTGGAGCACTCACTCAGTAGTGAGGCACTCCTCCAGACACACACACACACACACACACACACACACACACACACAAGGCTAAGGGCAGGGGAGGGGGCCCTTGGACAGTGGGAGTGCTCATTCAGCTGGCCTGAAAAGTGTGTGTGTGTGTGTGTGTGTTAGACGGACAGCGTTTTAACATGGCAGACTGTATGGTCACAGGCCAGTGGCTGCTCCTCCAACCACCCCAAACACAGACGTCTCTTGTGTGAGTGAGTGAGTGAGTGTGTGAGTGCAAGTGAGTCTTTGTTTCTCACCTGTACCTGCTGATGTCCTCTGCCATCTGTGCACTAACCCAGCCTCTCTGTCTCTCTAGGGAAGAGGTAAACGATAAGCTGAGAGACATGCCAGATGGGACCTTCCTGGTGCGGGATGCCTCCACTAAAATGCAGGGTGACTACACGCTAACACTGAGGTAAGACACAACACCCTCATGGATACATATGGATCTCCCATTGAATGAATGCATGATATGTTAACTGTCGGAATGGTGTTTGGTCCACCGCACTGACCTGTTGGGTGTGTGTGTGTGTGTGTGTGTGTGTGTGTGTGTGTGTGTGTGTGTTTGGTCCACAGGAAAGGCGGGAACAACAAGCTGATAAAGATCTATCACCGGGATGGCAAGTACGGCTTCTCGGACCCCCTCACCTTCAGCTCAGTGGTGGAGCTCATCAGCCACTACAGACACGAGTCCCTTGCTCAGTACAACACCAAACTAGACGTCAAGCTCATGTACCCCATCTCCAGATTCCAGCAGGTACACACACACACACACACACACACACACACACACACCTCTCCTCAGGTTTCTCTCTCTATCCCTCCTCCTTTCATCACTTCTGCTCTGCTATTCATCCTTCCTTCCAAACGAGAGAATGCTGAGGCAGCAGGTTCACGTGGAATAAAATACAGTCTGTCACCCAGAGCCACAGCCTCGTGCACATGCATTTAAACACATTTACACACACACACACACACACACACACACACACACACACACACATACATATACATGCACAGAACGGGAGAATAAATAATCACATGTATCCACACTGCAGAGGTTTTTTTCTTTTTCCTCATTTCGCTCCGAGCGCTGTTGGCATCTGTCCCACGCACTCAGGTGTTCATTATTCAGAGGTCCACACACACACGCACACACACACACCAGCAGGAGCCCCACTGCTTTAGGGGACCTGCACTCTTATTAATGATTCCTGGAAAAAAATGTCCCCGCACTGTAAGCAAAATCTACGGCACTGTGAGCAGTTTTCCTCAACCCCGTACATCATGGTTTCAGTGGTGAATATCAATAACAACCCTGTCTGCACTCCCCCCCCCCCTCTCTCTACCTCTCTCTCTCCCTCTCTCTCTCTCTCTCTCTCTCTCCCTCCCTCTCTCTCTTCCTCCCTGTGCAGGACCAGCTGGTGAAGGAGGACAACATTGATGCTGTGGGGAAGAAGCTGCAGGAGTATCACAATCAGTACCAGGAGAAGAGTAAAGAGTACGATCGGCTCTATGAAGAGTACACCAAAACCTCACAGGTATGGAGCGCCTGCGAGACACACACACACACACACACACACACACACACACACACACACACACACACACACACACACTGTCTCTGTATTGGAGTGGGTGCTTAATTTTTTCCATTTTTTTTTTCCTCCTCCCTCTGCCTGTGCAGGAGATTCAGATGAAGCGGACGGCCATCGAGGCCTTCAACGAGACCATCAAGATCTTCGAGGAGCAGTGCCACACGCAGGAGCGCTACAGCAAAGAGTACATCGAGCGCTTCCGCCGCGAGGGCAACGACAAGGAGATTGAGCGGTGAGTCAGTGGCCTCCTCCCGAGCATAGGATGGGCTGTCAGTGGCACCAGATGGCATTTGCCAGTCAGTTGGTTCTTAGTAGTGTGTGTGTGTGTGTGTGTGTGTTTGTCAGTGCTGACCCTGCCTGTGTGCACCCCTCCTTGTGAATCCAGGATCATGATGAACTATGAGAAGCTCAAGTCTCGGCTGGGGGAGATCCACGACAGCAAGATCCGGCTGGAGCAGGACCTGAAGACCCAGGCCTTGGACAACCGCGAGACCGACAAGAAGATGAACAGCCTGAAACCAGACCTCATCCAGCTGCGCAAGATCAGGGACCAGTACCTTGTGTGAGTGGGGGGGCTTCAGACATGAGGGTCTTGGGGGGGGCGCTGGGTGGATTGAGGGGTTGGGGGATGAAATGTTGGAGAAAGAAATGTTTCCGATAACTAATTTGATGCTCACGACTCTAGTGGGTGTAATTAGTCTGGCCAGTGGGATTTGGGGTGGGGTGGACTGGCGTGTGAGGGTAGCTAAGAGTGTCAGGATGGGGAGATACACACTCCCAACTAATTAGACATGAGAAGGGTGGAATTGTGTGTGTGTGTGTGTGTGTGTGTTTTTCCCCCATGTATCAGTAGTAATTTCTCCCCTCCCTCTCCCATCTTTCTCTCTCTCTCTTCCTCCCTGCAGCTGGCTCAATCACAAAGGCGTGCGTCAGAAACGAATTAACGACTGGCTGGGGATCAAGAATGAGAACACAGACGAGTGAGTTGATTTACTGAGGTGGGGGGGGGGATCTTTGCTTTCAGCCCACAGGTCTGTAGCACACCGGGGCCTTGGGATTCCACCACACACTCTGCACCACCTCACACTCCACACGCGCACACACACACACACACACACATGGTCAGATCAGTAGCATGTTGTCCACATGGCAAGTACATTGTGAGGACCCACCACTTACACCGCTCTTCCCACTCTGCATACGCACTCACAGAGGCATACTACAGCGCTACACTGCTGTCACATGACCTAAAGTGAAAAAAGCGAGGTCCCCTTCAATAACGGACACAAATCTTTTTATCTGTAGTCATGGCTGATGTGTGCAGGTGGATGCAATGTGTATTAGTTGTGCAACATGTCCATTGTACTGACCCCTGTGCCCCGTCTTGTGCGCAGTGCATACTTTGTGAGCGAGGAGGACGAGAACCTGCCCCACTATGACGAGAAGAGTTGGTTTGTGGGAGACCTGAACCGTACGCAGGCTGAGGATCTGTTACTGGGCAAACCTGACGGAGCCTTCCTGATCCGGGAGAGCAGCAAGAAGGGCTGCTACGCCTGCTCAGTAGTGTGAGTACACTTAACGATACCCCTAGTCATTCCACTGCTCAGTAGTGTGAGTACACTTACTAGCCATGTCAGGCCATGCTGCAATGTTGCAAATTTTGCAATCTAACTATCTGTGTGTGTGTGTGTGTGTGTGTGTGTGTGTGTGTGTTGTGTGTGTGTGTGTGTGTGTGTGTGTGTGTGTGTGTGTGTGTGTGGCGCGCGCGCAGGGTGGACGGTGAGGTGAAGCATTGTGTGATCTACAGCACGCCGCGGGGCTACGGCTTTGCCGAGCCCTACAACCTGTACAGCAGCCTGAAGGAGCTGGTGCTGCACTACCACCAGACGTCTCTGGTCCAGCACAACGACTCGCTCAACGTGCGCCTGGCCTACCCTGTGTATGCACAGATGCCCTCCTCCACGACAGCACGCAGATGAAGCCTCCCTCCGACCCAAACTTAACACCCCCCTCCCCCACCCCACCACCACCACCACCCCCCTTAACCTACCCCCACCCGGCCCACACGCACCCACCCCCAGGGCGGGGTGCAGGGGCCACTCGAACCCTCCTAGGAGGGAGGCTGAGAGAGAGAGAGAAAAACTCTTGAACACTTGCTGCGACACACACGTTAGCCACCTTGGAGTTATATATATTTTTACGAGAACAATTTTTTTCGGAGGGCATTCTTTCTAAAGACTGCTTGATTTGCACAAGGAGAAAAGTTTAAAAAAAAAAAGTTTTAAATGTTTGTGAATGTGAAAAAAAAACAAAAAACCAGAAGGACACAAAAGACCCGAGTTCAGGTTGACCCTCCCCCTCCCCCACCCTGCTGCTACCTAAACTCCAGCTGGGACTTTTTTTTTTTCTTTCTTTCTTTCTTTCTGTGCTTTCTTCAGAATCACTCACTTTGTATGTGTGCTTTGTGTTCCCTACATAGATATTTCCAGTCCTCTCTGTCACATTCATGCCTTTCTGTTTGGGACTTCTGGTCCTGCCTGCTCCTCACTCACTATGCTAAGATGGAAAGAGTGGGTAGCATCAGCTCAGTCTCCTGCTCTTCTTTTGTTTTTGTTGTTGATGTTGTTTTTTGTTTAATTTTGTTTTTAAAGAGCAGACTAATGAAGCAAAACAAATGTAGCATATGGAAGCCTGACCCTTTCCCTGAGATGTCTCCCAGGTGGGGAGGGGAAAGTGGCAGGTGAGGGTGGGGAGGTTTGGGGGGGGGTTGTTTGATAAGAGGGCAAGTGGGCACAAGAATGAGACTGTTTTAGAGTCTTAAAGAGGAGGTGTGGAGAGAAGGCTGATCCCCCCCTCCCCCTTCTAACCACAGTTCTAACCTTAGTGTTGGTTTCCCTTCTTTTCGTTTGGGTTTGTCTCCGTGCATTTGGTTTGATGCAGCAAAGACGACGATGTTACAGTCCAGTACAGAGACCAAAGTTTGAGTGGGAATGGGGTTGGGGTGGGGGGCAGAGATACCCACCAAGGGGTTTTGCTTGTTTTGTTTTGTTTTTGTTTTTGTTTGTTTGTTTTTTTGACATGGTTGTAGCTTTTTATTATACAGAATCTTTTAATATTTGTTCACGGAGGGAAAGGAAAGCTTAATGCTAAGAGTCCTATGCTGACACTCATTCAGAAGCTTGCTTTGATTTAGATGGGAGACACAGAGGTGACAGCCCAATCTCGGAAGCACTTATTGAACAGCCTCTTATTTAGAAACATGCACCCCCCCCCCCCCCAACACATCACCCCAAAAAGAGAAACCTCCCTGGCCTACCAAGTGAAGGAACTCCCTGAAATCCTCCTATTGGAGAGACTGTTCTTTTTCTTTTTTTTTTTTTTTTTCTAAGCTTTTCCAAGTGTCCATATATGCTATTGATTGTTTCCAGGAGGGCTTCCTGGACTAGTAGACATCCCTAAGGCCTGAGGGATTCAGAACTCTTGAGTGCAGTGTACATGGCTCGCTCTAAGGTTGAGCATGTGAAGGAGGCTTCCGTGCTAGTTTCCACAGAAACTATGGAAAAAAAACTTGAACTTACAGTCGAGCAGGTGTTTGTTGTCTGGCCCAGACACGCTCAGTGGCACAGACACGCAGATAATCATTTATCACCCCACACACATTGATTTGACTCTTCAACAGATACTCCAGACTCCAGCTTTTTTTTTTTTCGTCTCTTAGTGGTGCTTGACTTTTGTAAACAGTGACCACCATTAATTTGGGCTGCCTGTTGAGAGATTTCAAAGATATGTCGCACAATAAAAGTTTTTAAAAAAAACTGTACTAACTCCAAACGGATCCCCTGCGCCGTGTACGTTTTTATTTTGGCCATGCGAGCATTGAAGTGAACTTCCTGTCGTTTTGCTGCTGGGCCTGGCTTTAATCCCACCTGCAGTAGGCCCGCTCCTCTTCCTCTCTCTCCCCCGTCTTCTTCCTCTTCATCCCGCACTCTCATCTCTCCATTCAGATAATGAGCTGCACTCTACAGTAGTATTTAACACAGTCATGTGCTCTCAGCCCTTACACACCTGTGTGTGTGTGTGTGTGCGTGTGCGCGTGCGTGCGAGCCTGCTGCACGTGGTCAGCAGTGTTCCTGCTGTTGGGGTCTCATCTCAGATGAGCCCTGAGCTCAGATTGCACACACACACGTGCACACACACACATGCGCACACACATACCCACATACCCACAGTCCTCACACCACACCCATCAACCACAGGCTCCTCATTAGCAGCAGCACCAGCCAGCCATGAGAGAGAGGGAGAGAGAGAGAGAGCAAGCACTGGGCTGGGCTGGGCTGGGCATTGAGTGGGGGGTGGGCTGGAGGTGGGATGAACCAGCCTGGTCTGCACAGTATGTTCAGGAGCCAGCTGATGCATGCATTAGCCTTTCGTGCCCCTACCGACCACCACCACCACCACCCATCAGTGCTCCAACCCTGGCTCGTGCTCCTGAGATAAGCCAGATGTGTGTGTGTGTGTGTCTGTATGCGTGTGTGTGTAGGGTGGGTGGTGTGGGGCTTCACCTTCCCATAGCCACAGCCTTTGATGGAAACCACATGCCAGAGCAGCATGTGACCAGCCCGTCAGACGGCTCAGCCTGAAAGATCTCTTTGGCTGGGCCTTTTCTTTTTCTCCCCCCCCCCCCCCCACCTCTGTCTCTCCCCCATCTGCACCACAGCCCTCTGGGTGGCTGAGTCAGGCTTTTTGTTTTTTTCACTTCTTCCTCACTAACTGTGTGGGATGGTTGCAGGGACAGGGGTGTGTATGTATAAACAGGTGGGAATCAGACTGAATGGGAGCTTTTGTCTCCCTCCCCCCCCACCACTGCACTCCTCCCTCGCTCCCTCGCTTGCCCACACCTGCCCAGCTTCAAACGGGAGAGCACCAGGCCTAGAGCCCTGCCGAACCCACTGCGCGAGTACCCCCTCCTCCCCCCACAGACAGCCACCGCCGCCTGCTTCTCAGCTTGCGCTTTCAAGCAGTTGGTTTGTAAGCGCACTGCCACGGTCATCTGTGGCCATGATCAGTTTGGTCCTCTACTTGATCCAGGGGGACTTCAGGCGCATGCCTCAAGGCCTGCACAGCGCTGGCTGTTAGACCAAGCTGGTGGAACTCCAGCACTCCGAACCAGCAGACAGGAACTCACTAACTCTGTACCCTTCACTCCTGGGTGACTGCCCGAATAGCTGGACACTTTTTACAACGCTTTGATTTTTTTTTTTTAATTTTTTTTTTTTTTCCTTGATTTTGTTTTATGATTATTGTTTTAAAACCAGGGCCTCAGAGCAGGTCCTCTCTCTATACTTGAACTATTGCATTTCTCACTGTTGAATGTCTTTGTATTACATATACATACATATATGAAAGAGAAAGAGATCCTCTTTGTTCTATGGTCAAAGCAGGTTTGGCTTTTTAAAAATATATATATATGGAAGATTTAAAAAAAAAAAAAAAAAAAAAGGTTGTTTGAAGACATGGAATTCTTGTATTTGCCTCCTTGTGAGCAAGAAAAAAATGTTTTGGTTCCGCTAGTAAAACCCTGGAGACTAAGTTGTGAGGTTGTCTTCATCCCATGTCCTGATGCATTTGAGACGTGACGAGTCTCTTCACCACACCATAGCGCTTTCCTTCTCTCAAATCCCCCCACCGCGTTCCCTCTTGTCATGTCACCTCCGTCATCGAAACCAAAGATGTCAGTTTGGACCCATTAGAATCCCAAGCAACACACGTCTCAAAGGGAGCCACTTAGATTGGATTCATGCTATTTGTTTTCCTTGCCTTGTTTCCATGAGAACTCAACACATGGGTGTCATAGGTGTCCAGTTACAGTTTTGTACCCCTTTGCTTATGTGTTCTTAGTAGTGAACTAATACTGACAAACAAAAAAGAACTAAAGACAACATTCTTATAATTATTTGTCACAATAAAGTTCTGATTGGAAGATTACTTTCTCTCTAATTCAGATTTCTTTCTCCACAAGATAGACACTTCCACTTTAGCGAGAGTAAGAACTGTCATTCAGCAGCCCTGGCTGAGTGTTATAAGTGGGGATGACTGCTGGACCTTTATTAGCGGGCTTTCCCACTGGGCTCCTCCTCATAGGGTGGCCAGCAGAAGAGATTGTTTAACTGCGTCAGCCATTTTGTTTTTTTGTTGTTGTTTTGTTTTCCAAGTATGTTTTAGTGCCATTGTCCCCATCTGTCCACACTTGTTTGATCTCTCTTTCATTTAACCCCATTCAGTATCCTAGTATCAAGTATCCTAGTGTCCTACCAGTGCAGTCTTCTAAGATATTGTAGTCTTTATTTGCACACTCTGATCCAGCTGGAGACATTATTGCCATTTCTTGCTGCTTTTTTAAGCTCCTCACCCCAACACATGATTTTGTGCTATGTCCTCAACAGACACATGATTTTGTGCTATGTCCTCAACAGAAATGTCTCTGTCATTCTTTGGGGATCAAAAGCAGGGTGCTTTGTTTAAAACCAATCTTGTCCCAATTCCACAGGAGCATGCAGTTCTCCCATTTGAGTCGTCTACACACACACACACACACACACACACACACACACACACACACACACAGCCATCAGGTTTCAGGGACAAAGAGTATAGCGTCTGGGCTTTGTATGAAAAGTGTGTTTACAAGAGAAAAATACATGTTTTCTGTCTTCTTTTTATTCAGTCGTGGGGATTTGGAAAAATGAAATACAAACAGAACCAAGAAAAAAGCGGTGCATTTAAAATCTCAAGGGTGTTAAACACAAACCAAAATACAATTTTTCTTTAACTTTCCTCTCCAAATGTCACCTGTGTCACCTCTTGAGTCTGTCCGTCACTGTAAGAGAAGGCTCTCAGCTCAAAATGGGTGTGTTTCTTTGCTAAGAGGTGATGGGAAAGGTTTTGTGTTTTTGTTTCGTTTTTCTTCAGGACTGTTAAATAGCAATGTCTGTTCTCCTGATTCATGTGCAAAGATTCTGCAAAGTTTTATTTGCAGTTTGGTTTGAATACGTGGTGATTCTCACCTAACCGGGAGTCTCCCAGAGCTCAGAACCCCAGCACAGCTTCAAATGGAGGAAAGCTTTGTTTTAAAGATTCCAATTTAAAAACGCAAACTTATACATAAAAATGTAAAAAGAATAAAAAGAGTAAAAAAAAAGTGAAAAAAATGAAAATAAAAAGAGTAATTGTATCACACTCTCCCCTACCCTTTTGACATAAGTACAAACCCAGCATGCTTCTTTGGTACTGTTGACTGTTGTTTTTTGTGTATAAAAGAAAAATATGAAAAAAGGTGTTTTGAAAAAGCAAAACTGTTATTTGTCTGTTTATGGTGTATTCCAAAACGGCTTAAGTATAGCTGATTTTTAAAAAGCACTCACAATGGCTTTCTCCTGCAACAACCTAGAGGCCTGTCCAAGGTGGCCGTCACAAGCAGTGTGACGCTCTCCTCTCAAATACTGAGAAAGAGGTGTGACAGGTTAGCAATAGACACTTAAACACACACTGAATGTTTGGCTACGCCTCTCCAGCTCCGCTTCTTCTGCTTTTGTGTGAATGTCTCCTATTTTTATTTTTTTATTTTTTTTTTGGGGACGGTTTTGAATGTGTGAGGAAACAGTGTTCACAGCACGACCACTACCGTCAGCTATCAACTAACACCAGCACTCAGTATTCTGGTTTACCACAGCCACAAAAAAAAAGTCAAAACATTTTAACAAAGACTCGCGTGAGCAATAAAGTCACTTGTGTCCCAGTTCGCTGGACAGAAATTTCTCACAAATGTGCTTCCTGGCTTCAGTAACCCCCCTGGTCCATCTCAGGGCCACCATGGCCATCCCACCACCACCTGTCTGTGATCCATGCTCCTGCTGGTCACAGACAGGACTTGGGGAATCCTCTTTCTCAGTATTTCCACACACTCACCCCTGCTTCAGGCTTGTAGGTTTCCTTCCATTACCATTCTGCCACCACGGTACAATATTTGGTTGTATCTGTTCCGATAGTTTGTATTGGTTGTAGAGTTTCCATTTGTCATGAACTACAGTATGTTATCAGTGGAACTTCACAAATATCCGTTTCTCTTGCAGAAATAAAGAAATATTTTGTTGAAACTTTTCTCTGTGTCTGGATGACTTTCATATAGTGATGTTTGGCTGGCGCAACCTGTCAGTGGAAAGAAGTTTAAGTAGGTTCTTGTCACTGTTCTCCTGTCAGCCTCACAGTCCTGTGAAGGCCTTTTCAGGACACATTCTTCAATTTTTTTCGCTTTTCATCCCAGACAGACAAACTTCTTTTTATCATTAGCTCCAGTCTTTCTCCTTTAACTCAGAATGAGACGTCCCCCCTGCGCTTCCGTCAAGAGACTTTTTTTTCCCACAGCTTCCCCAGTTTGGAGATCCCTAATGAAGGGCAGCAGGGGCAGTCAGGGCCATGGTAATTATGCCAGCCTCGTATAACCCTGGAGCCGCTCAAGCGTGGAGTTTTGTGAGCCGTTAGAAATGCTTAACTCCCCCAGTGAAGTGGGCCCATCACTTCAAGTCCCCCTCCCCCCAGGCTGGCACACTCTTTGCCCGTCTACCTCCTCACTACTTTACCTCACTGACTGACTCACTCACTGTGGGTTTTCACTCGATACCCTCCAGTCCATTTTGAACAGGCACACAGACCTGTCAGCCACATAATATGTTACTCATCATGGTCTAAGCAATGACCACCGCTCTAGAGGACCCCAAAGTCCTGTAGGCATGATTGGGGTCATAAGTTGTTGTAGTTTCATTGAAATTAAGTGAGGAGTTGCAGAGAGAAAGAGATTGAAAGTAAGACGGAAGGAGAGGTAGAAAAGGTAGAGTGGTAGTCAGACCATATTTAAGCTGACAGCTCATAATTCCAGTCAAAACCTAACAAGTCAGCCTATCAAGACTGAACTTGACACACATGCACACACACACACACACACACATACACTCACCCTTTTCCATTCAGACACAACTGAGACTGAGCTCTGGATATAGGGATCCTTTGTGAATCCAAATTTCAAACATTTCTTGCAAGTATTTAGTTATTATTGATAAGGCTAGTAGTAGTACTGATTAGGCTAGTACAAGTTTTCAGTATACTATACTGTACCACACAATACTGCATGAGAATGTGTTTGGCACTGTTATTTTCCTGTTTTGGCTTATGTAAACACTTCATTTTGACAAATGGCATTTAAATGTTGCCATCTATTTCACCTGTCAAAAAGTCAGACAATGGCATAGCGGGCCAAATGCCAAGTGGTTATGTAAGAGGCTCACCCAGGCCTCAAATATTTGAGCTTGCGTGGGCACCAATGTATGCAGAACCGTCTGCTCTGCCCACTGTTTCCAGGGCCGTGAGCAGCCGGGGCGTCTGTGCCTCTACAGACAGTGGGCAGAACAAGCCCAGTGGACTGTGAAAGCACATGGCAGACTCACTCTAGTTTAAACACCACTTCAGATAAGGGGATGGGAAATATTAACTAACAGACAGGAGAATATTGTTCAAATGAGCAGGTTTGGGAGGCAGTGCTGGTTTTGGTGATGATGGGCTGGATGTTGCTTCAGTTCCAGAATAATTCACTTTGCCACTTTGTTTGAATGTATTTGTTTGTTGGTGAAAGCTATGGTTGGAATAGTGAAGGAACATAAGGAGCAAAAAGAATGACTGGGTGGTGTGTGTGTTGTGTTTAGTTGTTGTGTGTGTACGCTTGTGTGTGTTGAGTTGCTGTGTGTGTGCATTTGTGTGTGTTGCATCGCTAGGCTTGATGTGTGCAAGGCAAGCACTGGTGGATTCTGTATGCAGAATTTCAATGACTGTGTGTGAGTGTATACTTTGTGTACTGCATGTTATTTTGTGTGTGTGTGTGTGTGTTCTAAATAAATTAGATCCAGAGTGAGAGAATAATAAAGTGATAATGAGCTTGCTGCCACCCTAGTGTGCCAACCCTGGGCAAGGCTTGGCAAAACATTTACCACCCCATAATAAGTCTTCCACATTACATCTCAAGCACTGAAAAACCTGAGCCAGGGCTGTTCAAACCACACAGCGAGGGAGGGAAAGAGAGAGAGGAGGAGAGAGGGAAGAGAAAGCGAGACAGAGAAGGAGAGGGGGAGGGAGATATTGAAGAAATCTAACCAGGTACACTATAGCATACATCCAAGAGCTCCCACACTATCACAACATGAGATGGGAATTATTCCATATGTATAGGAGATGTATATGTACAGGAGATGTTTTGATTCAAGATGGGAATTATTCCATATGTATAGGAGATGTATATGTACAGGAGATGTTTTGATTCAAGGTTTAGATTCTGAGACTATATGAATGATTTAAGGATCTTTGAAGACCAAATGGATCTCAGCAAAGAGGTTAATTGGACTGTAAAAGCCAAGTTTGATGAGACAAAAAACAAAGACAAAATATAAGACAACCGGAGCTTAATGGAACAAGGAGTGGCCTTTGTCCCCCCATGTGCATGTGCAGTGATATCACTGGCTGTGATCCTGAAGTCATTTCTACTGTCTGGAGGACATGGCTCCATTCTAGCGACATCCTTCTGTCCTTCAAGCAAATGTCCTGACATTCCTATCAATCCTATCTCTGCACACGCTCTTCCCACAGCATGGTCCCTCACACTCCTAGTAGGAAATCAGCCAACACTACAGTCCAAGGTCAGAGCCTCTAAATAATGTGTCTGTGTCTATTTTTTGTCCTTAATGGTTTGTAATGTGAAACAGACATACAGTATGTAGTAGAGTGTACACACACACACACACACACACACACACACACACACACACACACACACACACACACACATACATACATAGACAGACAAACTAAGAGAAACACACACACAGACAAAACACAAAAGACTGCACATATGCAGACAGAGAGAGAGAGAGAAACAAAGAGAAACAGGCAGTCAGAGAGACGGCTGTAGCAGTGGACTAGCTCATTGTCAGTCAGGGCCATCCTTGGCCCTTCATTAGTGTGAGGAGCCCAGCCATCATCAGAAGTGGAGATGAGCTGTGCTGACAGCTCGCGCTGGCTAATCTATAGCGGTCAGGGGTCAACCCATCTTTACATTCTTTATCAACTCACACTCTCTAGGGAGACGCCAGCATTGTGCAGAGTTGTGTGTGTGTGTGTGTGTGTGTGTGTGTGTGTGTGTGTGTGTGTATGTGTGTGTATGTGTGTGTGTGTGTATATGGTGGGTTTGACGTTAGCCACATCTCAGGACATCTGACTTCTGAAAGCACAATAATGGCAAAATCGATAGCATGCGAGTGACGCCCGTTCAATATTATGACACACTGCTCCATACAAGTTATTAAAACGTGAGGCGCATGAGCCCTCCGGTTTTAATCAGAAATCCAATTGTTTGGAAAAAAAAAGTTTCTTTCCATTCTGCAGCCAGAAACATGCAGCAGAAATGTGTATCTCTGTCATCAGTATTTGTGTCTGATACACACGCCAGGCACGGCATGTTATGAGTCCCGAGAGATGAAGAGGCCCAAATCAAATAAAGCGAACATACTGTATCATGAAAAGGTCAGAAAATGGCCAGAATGATTAAGAAAACATGAAAGGAAAACCCAGATGGCTCAGGGGTGCCCTATATTGTGCTCAGTTTGCCTGGCGAAACGGGTATATGTCAGTGTGTGTGACAGTACAGCCCCCTTCACTGCTCTTGGTAAATCTTGTAATGTCTTGGTCAACAAGACATAGGACTGCATCGGCACAACCAGACAAAAAACCCACTCACACTGTCATAGTGTGCATGCATGCAGGCTAGGCTTCAAAGAACTAGCTACCATTCTGCCTGATCACTCAAATTTGGGCCACAGACACTCATCAACGAGTCTCACAGTATCAGTCATCTGACTTACATCAGCCACAATAATGCCCTATACAGACATAGCCCATCTGAATGCACTTTCCAACACACTATCTCTCTAACACACACACACATACTCTAAGCCATAAAACTCTAATAGATACTGTTCTGTTGTATATATGTATGTAGGGGCAATGTAGGCCCTGTCTTCCCTGTGTCAGGCCTGAGCGTGTAGAGACACCCCACCTACTCACCTCTCCTACAGCTTTGCTTTCTCATCGCTTCTCTCGACAGGTTCCAGAGGTCGGACACAGCCAACCACAGGCCTTATACTCCATGGCTCCAGCCATAACGCTCCCATTCAGCCACCCTTGTCAAAACAGCCCCAGGTTCTCTTTTTTCCTCTCCTTCTTTTTTTCATCCCTCCATTTTGCTCCCCTTTGATTTTGCGGAGCGGGAGAGGGGCCAGGAGGGTTCTTCAATGCAGGATAAATGTTGACTTTATTTTCGGCACTTTGAATTCCACACCGTATTCTGCTTGAGCAGATTTGGCACTTGTGGGCCTTATAAGGCTGTGTGTGGTTGCTGGAAACACTTCTTACTTTTTTTCCCTCTTTTTTTTTTTTTTTTTTTTACTGTTGCTGGCTTCCTGAGGTTGGCTCTCTCCGACAGGTTGGGGTCTGGACCGAGGTTCTGATCCGTCACATGGCTCACACAAGGTAAAACACGTTTGGCAGGCCCACAGAGAGAAGTCTTGCTTGATCTTCTCACAGAAAATTGAGAATGTTTGGTCTTCAGCTGTGGGGTCCTGTTTTTCTTAATTACTATGATCAGTGTTTACCAAAATGTCCTCCGTAGGCGCAAAATTAAAGTTGTCAGTTGGATCACACTTTATTCAATACTGTTAAAATATTGTTAATAAAAGCTTTAGTTCCTACTTCAAAAGCAGCCCTAACCACCTTCGTCCTCCACAAGAACCATATCTGCAGGAGAAGAATGTACACAATCGATGCAAGGGCCAATTTTGTGTGAGTCTACACTGACCCCACTCTGAGTGGTTCATCCTCTGCGGTGATGCCCTTTGTGGCAGACGGCGCTGACTCAGGGTGCATGGTGTTCTGGTGACACGTGCCTGACCCGTGCCGGCGGTCCCAAGGCCTGCGGCTACTCACATGAACAAAACTCCTTGATAGCGATGTTGCCGATCGCTAAAACCCACATACACACACTCACACACACACACACCACATATCTCTTGGATGTTAGTAAGGTTTTCATTTCCCAACAGCAGACAGACAGACAGCCTTCACTAAAGGTCTGCCCGGAACCTTGCTTGACAGGAAGCAGAGCCAAATGTACCCACCACCTGTCACAATCAAGGCTGTCCGGCACACTAATCAGCCCGGAGGAAAAGAGTCATGTTGACGAGGGGAAATGACCGCATTCCAAAAAAGTTTGCATTTCAAAGCAAGGCAGTGTGTGTAAGAGCAGACCTGTGTCCATTGGAAATGACAGTGAAATGAGTGGTTAATACCTTCCCGTCCGGTTGTAAATCATGTTTTGAGAGGTTTGTGTGCTGGCGGTAGTTTTATTAGACTTTTGAATGCGCAGGAGAGACACAGAAACATTCCACTGCGTACAGAAGCTGTAGAGAAGCCGTTAACCAATAAGAATTCCTCTTCTGGAATAATGTACTGGATTTGGTACATTAGCACCCGGAGTGAATGGGTCTTTCACACATAAGTATACACATACACACACCTGGTAAGGATCCTATGGCAGGGGAAGGTGTGGTCGTCAGTAACGTTGCCAAATGGAAAGCTTTCGAGGTGAGCCAGTGGGATGCTAATTTACTCCAGCAGGGACCCTGGGACACTGGCAGGCCAGAGCGGAGTGAGAGGTGGAAAGAGCGCAAGGGAGAGAAGGAGAGAGGGGAAGGGGAGAAAGAGGATGTTGGTGTTGGCACAAGGGCTGAGGCCTGAGGGGCAGCAGCTGGCGGAGGAGTCGAGAGGCAGTCTGGGAGGTGAAGCACGCACAGCCAGAGCACAGCTCTCTGCTAAAACACAAGGCCATTAACAAAGAGCAGTGCTTAGCCTTGCGTACTACAAAATACATTCAACAAACTATGCTAAAAGATATATAGGTATAGGCATAGGTATAGCAAATGGTAACTGCAGTTTTGTGCGTTGTGCGCAGGCCTACTGACATGCAATGCAGTTTTAGTATTAGGCCATACAGCCAGTGTTAAACAGAACAGAATCAAAGCAGCAGGCATGTTGTGTAAAATTAGCAAGTTAGCAAAATGAACTATACAGTTACCATTTTAGCTGACGTCTGGTGTTAGGGTTGATAATGACATTTTAGCTGTAGTCTGGTGTTAAGGTTGATGATGACATTTTGTTCATGACATTTCAGACCTAAACCATGGAACTACAGAGTGCAGTTGCCAGAAATTCAGGTGGGGTAACATTGTCATTCATATTCAATTTACAGACGATAGCCTACCACAACTAGTTTCCTTTCACAGTGCTGTAGGCTACCTCTGAAATCTCACGTTGCTTTATACAAATCTTAATTTTCATCAGTGTCAAACACTTTCAGATGAGACCTTGTGCAAAGAACTCGGAGTTCAGCCCTTAGGTAGTGTGCTAGGGGTAAACACCAAGAGCAGAAAGAACTGGTAATTGTCCAAAATGCTACATAGTGCAGGGGCTAAGGAAGGATCATTTATTGATCCAGCTCCTCGGAGTCTGGAGTCCTTGATGCTGTGTAAGATTTTTAAATAATCATAGTGTAATCAAATAGAAACCTGCTGATAGAGTGAAACACTTCTCTTGCCGTAGTCAAAAGACAACCCTCTTCACTCAATACATGGAAAAGTAGAAAAGTCCATAGTTTTTTTTTTCCTGTTTTCTTTGCATTCACAAGTGATCAATCCTGAGGGCCACAAAACATCATTTTTACTATTCGTAAAAATCACTGCCAGAAAAACAAGCACTAGACACAAGGTACGACTTCAAATAACAGTCATGAATTTAACATTTGAAGTGAAGGTTGATAAAATTGCTCTAAAAATCCATTTCTTCATGTCCATATGGAGGTCAACAAACAACAAATGTCTGGGTAATGAGATTACAAAAAGCAGAGAGAGAGAGCTGCCTCCTTCTCAATGTAAAGAGCTCTACTCAGCCCTACTCTACTGGTCCCTGGCTCATCATGCAGCCTGACAGAAAGAAGGAAGTGGAGCACTGTCCTCTTTTGTGAGCTGCTGTTTGCCCAGGAGTGGTGTGTGTATGCCTAGGTTAAATTACAGGATATACGGTCAGGACACAAAAAAAATGTGCAAAGTAATGTTTATAAATATAGCTGTGACCTACAGGTTCCTTTCAATGGCCTTCTTTTAACCCCATGTCTATTAAGGGCGTGTGATGCCGCGCTGTGGTTGGTTGGGGCTGGGATGAATGAGGGGCTGTGTTCTCCGCTGGTGGGGAGGGGTGCACCGCAGCTGAGCGCTCGTGTTTGCCCTGCCGTCGTTCAGGTTAGTGTAACCTTGCCATGTTTGTCGAAGCGGCGGCCATGTTTTTGAAACGCAGAGCGGCGGGCCACATGTTTTAAAACAGCCGTCCCATTTCTTGAGCGGACAGTGAGCAGCTCAAAGGCCATCAAATGTGTGTGTGTGTGTGTGTGTTTGGGCCTGGCGGCGAGCGAGCATCTGCAACCGAAGAAGGATGTATTTCAACGGTTTGTTTGGTGTTGGGACGCGGCCGAGGGAAGTGCACGCGCTCCTCCCTGCGTGGGAAGAGCACGGGCCGCAGACCCTGTGGTTTCATCCAAGGCCATCGGGGGGCCTGGAACGCGGCGCTGCGCTGATGGACACATAGCGGCACCTCTCAACCCACTAGTGCTCTGTGCTACTGTGGGATAAAGAGCATGGAAATAGCCTCTCCTGTGTGGAAAATAGACTATGAGCTGTTGTCTAAAACTAGCCTGTGTTTGCGTTAACAATAAAAGTGGTGACCGAAATAGACTGATGAATAATTTGTTTAGCAACGTTTTAAAAACTTTCTGTTGTCCATCTTAGTTATTGACTTCTAAGTTAAGACAAGCTTGGAAGGCCTTTAGAAAGAGTTGTTTTACTTCTTACAGCAGGAAAATACACCTTAAAAATATATGAAACATCAGGAAACACAGGTAGTTTACGGCAATTAGCCCTCGTCATACAAGTTACAGTAAAACAGTAATGCTTTCACACAAGCTTTTGTACTTTTCCAAACTCAAAATCCCAGCTCATGAGGTTTCCTCCTGCCTGAATAGTTCCTGGTTGTCTGGGTCTGGGAGTTGAATTGGAGGAGACAGGGGTGCATCTTTGAAAAGTGAGTCTTAAGTGTGGTCTCCCTGAGTGACAGCCCTGTCAGTGACACCAAAGAGCAGTGTGTGTGTGTTTGTGTGTGTGTGTGGGGGAGGGTGGAGGTGAAGACATGGAATACCAAACATGGGCAGGCTAAGATAAACACCATATACAGTAGGGTGGAAATTTACTCATAATAGCCTCACGTGGTCCGAGGAGGAAATGAGTGCTTTAGTGGAAAAGTTTGTCTGTTAAGCGATGCCACATAAAAATGGAAATCTAAAAGAGAATATTCCATGACGTGACGACACACTATAGCCTTCATCTGAGCGTCTCAATCCCTCACTCTTTCTGTCTGTTTCTCTTTCATTCTCCCTCTCGTTTGCTCCCCCCTCTCACACAGGGTGGTGTTCTCCGCCGCTCATTAAGAGTAAATGAAGTAAACAGGCGAGGGGAAGCGGGGCGGGTGCGGGAGAAAAGAGCTCTATTTCAGCGCGTGCATTAGAGCTGGAACACTAACTCACTGTGGCCCACAGCCGGCCTTCACTGCTTCACACCTCCCGCTCGCCGCTCACACCACTCACGTGCTGGGCCCCTCACTTGCACTATTACAAGGCCAGATAGACAGACAAGTGTGTGTGTGTGTGTGTGTGTGTGTGTGTGTGTGTGTGTGTGTGTGAGCATCAGCCGTGACAGTGCTGATTTGTCCATTGCCTACTGTGCATGCAATTTTCTGGAGGACATGCTAAATACTTCATATGTATATTACATACGGCCTCACATACACTTGGCCCAGAACTGTCAGATGGATATCCGTGGTCTTGGACTGTTTTTAATTAGTCCCCAGGCTCCTTTCATTCTGTCCAAATGACCTATCAAACCTGAGGGATGTAAGCTGGCGTCTACACGAGCCTGTAAGAGCTCGGCTCTTCATGTGTGTGTCTGTGTGTTTGTGCAGGTCTGCGTATATGTGTGTGTGTGTGTGTGTGTGTGTGTGTGTGTGTGTGTACAGCACACATTCGTTCCTGTGCACTCAGCTGTTTCTCAGAGGCTCTGTTGCCTCCCTCCTAGAGGGCCCACTCCTCCCAGAACGGAGCTGATCCACACCTCGCCCTGCCTGCCACCCTGGCTAATTATAGCCTCCTCACCACCAGCCCACCGCAGCACTCTACACCCCTCAGGGACAACAAGTGAGGAGAGACAAATACGATAGAAGTGTATGTGTGTGTGCATGTGCGTGTGTGTGTGTGTGTGTGTGCGTGTGCGCGTGTGTGTGTGTGCGTGTGTGTATGGCAAAAGTATAGAGAAGATGATAAACTAAAAAAAGTCAAGGATAGTGAGGGAGGGCCAAACAGCGAGATAGAGTTTGAGAAAGACTAAAGGACCTAGTGAGAAATCTATAGAGCCTTTGTAGCTACTTTTAAATCCACAGCCAGTTCCCCAGGGGCCAGAGGAGAAGGGCGGGTGGGGGGGATGTGGAAGAGGTATATTTGGACAGAGGGAGAGGGAGAAACAAAAAGAGAATGGGGAAGAGAAGGGTGGTGACAAGGGGAAAGAAGATAGCCCAACCAAACAAAGCCGCCCTGTGTGCAAACATGTCATGCAAACACCATCTCCAACACAGGCGCCTGATTGACTGCGGACTGGCCGCATACAGTCAGGCTTTACGTTTCCTCTTCGGGCCGCATGTGATTGTGCGTGTGTGTGTGTGTGTGTTCGTGCATGTGTGTGTGTGTGTGTGTGTGTGTGTGTGTGTGTGCATTGTTCATGTGGTCATCAACATGTCACAACGAGACAAAAACACAAGAGGCATCTCAGTGTATTGGTTTGAATGGCACTCCTGTGGACCAACCACACAGGCCCCAGTGCGGTGCCGTGGCCGGCCCAGCAAAGATGTGCGCTGTTGGGCCCAAGCTGCCTGAAAGAGCTCTTTAGTGGCTGGAAGAGAGCCAGTGCTGGCCCGAGCCATAGTCCATTGAGATGCTCAGCTGACCCCCTCATGCTCAGCCTGCTACAACACCACACACATACACACACACACACACGCACACACACACACACACACACAGCTCAGTCACACTTCTCTTTATTTCTCTCTTTTTCCCATTTGCCTTCTGTTGTATCACATGCATGTGTCAGTCACACCAGTAGTGATACGGTTTATGTCAAAGAAGGGCAGAAGCAACTTTGTGTGTGTGAAAGGGAACGGATGGGTATGAGAGAGGAAACACATATGGAAATTGTGTGTGTGCATGCATGCGTGTGCGTGTGTGTGTGTGTGCAGCCTTTACAAGATGACTCAGCATTCTTAACTATGCTATATCACTGCAAGGGGTCCTCTGTAATCAAGAGATAAGGGATGTGTGTGTGTGTGTGTGTGTGTGTGTGTGTGTGTGTGTGTGTGTGTGTGTGTGTGTGTGTAAGAGAGAGAGTGTGTGAGAGTGTGAGTGTGTGTGTGCATAGCCAGGAGAGGAACTCTAAATGAGTGGTTTGTAAGTCCAGTGGCTGTTTGTGAAGGGGTAAAGCAGTGGGAAGCAGAAGCGGGCCCAGGGGCTTTAGGGAGCATTCAGCCTCTGTTCTGCTGGAGCGCTGCTGGTACTGACCCATCAGAGCTTTTATCAATCCCAAATATCTAATATTCATGGCAATTACTGACTTATTTGATTGCCTCCACATGTATGGTCTATTAACTATGCTGAGCTAATGGACTATGTCATGTGCAGTCCAGTATTTTAGAGTGGATTACTGTAGGCTGCTCTCCCACATGGGGATGATTTTGCCCTCATGACTCTCCCTGTTCAAATTGGATGAAGCTATTGTTAGCATTATGAATGAGTGAATGAATAAATGAGTGAATGAATGAAGAGCTATGTCTGCAGACTCCTCTGCATTGCATTCCCTCCCTCTTTGTGTCTGTGTGTGTGTGTGTGTGTGTGTGTGTGTGTGTGTGTGTGTGTGTATGTGTGTGTGGTAGCAAAACTAAGGCCTGCCATCCATCCTTTGCACAGGAGACTAAACAGTAGAGAGCCCATGAGAGCCTGACACATCTCACTTCCGCAGATGTTTAACTGAATGTGTGTGTGTGTGTGTGTGTGTGTGCGTGTAGGTATATTTCAGTATCACGAAACACAGACAGTGGTGGCTTTGTGTGGTGCCACAGCCTACACAGACATACACTAATATATAAACAAGTATAACAAGTATACAAGACCACTTGATTACACACACACACACACACACACACAGGCAAATTAACCCACACATTTACATTTACACACATACACATGCACACCCATACACGCACACTAGGCAGCTGACCATTAATCACCTCAAGAAGCCCACTTCTATTTTCCACTGCGGGGAGAGGTGGGGTGGGGTGGGGGGGGGGGGGGCGACTCCAGTTTTCTGGAACGCTCAAAACTATTTTCCCCTCGCCAAGCTTCCAACTTTCCTGCTCTGCTTGTATCCCGGCAGCTACAGCTCCGCTCCTTAAACCAACCATGTCCATCTCACACACCTCCAGGCCCCTACACCACTCCACTGGACTGGACCTCTACACGTCTGCCCTTCCCTCTCTCCTTCTCTCTCTCTCTCTCTCTCTTTCTCGATCCCTAATGTACATGTTCTTGTGCTCCTGCTGGTTCCTATCTCTGCTGATCATCCGTCATGTCTGTTTCCTCTCAGGTCTAATATAGCCCCTTCTGGCCTTGCTTCCAGCTCTCCCCCCGCTAATGGATGTGCTCTTATGCACGCTTTCATTCTCTCTCTCTCTCTCTCTCTCTCTCTCTCCCTCTCTCTCTCTCTCATCCTCTCTCTCTCTTTTTCTCCCTCTCTCTCTCTCTCTCTCTCCCCCTCTCTCTCTCTCTTTCCCTCTCTCTCTCTCTCCCTATCTCTCTCTCTCTTTCCAGCTGCCTTTTTTCTCTTTCGCTTCCACACATCCCGCTCTCAAATCTGAAGGGCTGTCAGTACTCTCGGCCTCATTACTCTCTCTCTCTCTCTCTCTCTCTTTTCTTCTCCCTCTCTCTCTCTCTCTCTCTCTCTCCCTCTCTCTGTCCCTCTTGTATATTTGTATATTTCTTGTACATATTTCATGTTTCTAGAGGGAGATACACCTCTCTTTGCCTGGTTACACAGCTATAAGCAAAGTTTACACACACCACACACACACATAGATGTATAGCTAGACACGGTTGTGTAACAGTGGCATAATACTCTCTGTAAATGAGATAAGCAGTTAAAGAGGGAGAGTGGAGGAGAGATAGAGGAAATGAGGAAGAGAGGCAGAAAGACAGAGAAAGCAAAGGAAGAGAGAGACAGCTAGGGGTGGATACAGAGCACGTCTCCGGCCTGCCATTGGCTGTGGCAAGAACAGCAGGTGTCCTATCCCACTAAGTGTGAGATGTGTTTAGGATGGATTATGGCCGCAGGGCCGGGGATGTTCCCAGGGAGATCCACTCCAATCCCGCTCCTGGATTACATCTCCGACCAACTCCCAGTGAGCACTCTGGCCCGGAGGGGCTGAGCCAATACATTCTCCAGCCACACAGGTCCCGTCAGGACAGGGCACTCAAGGGAACTAGGCCAGTATGTCCCCTCCTAACACCTCCTGTCTCTGGTCAGCAGCTGAGAAGAAGCAGGGATTGAGAAAAGGAACAGAGCGATCTGGGGAAGAGGGAGAGAGGGAGAGACACAGAACACAGAGCACACAGAACACAGCACAGAGAATATTGGTGTTGGGGGGGGGGGGGGTGAGCAAAATATGTAACTTTCTCAGATGGAAGCATACTTACTACACACAGAGTGAAAGACTGCTGTGATTTCTTGTTTTGTGTTCAATTGTTGTCGGACAAAGAGTGTGAGTGGCCATGTGGACAGAGACTGTATGGCCGAGGGGGGAGAGTGGAGTGTGTGTGTGTGAACACAACAGACTGTATGGCCGAGGGGGGAGAGTGGAGTGTGTGTGTGTGAGCACAACAGACTGTAAGGCAGCTCTCTGCATTCAGTGGAGACGTTCACACAAATAAGACAACCAGCTCCTACTGAAAGGTCTCCTCAGTGAAACTGTGTGTTAATGTCTTTACCTGCAGTCAGAAACAAGACAGCAGCTTACTGGACTTAGCGTCTTAATGCTTTAGACACAACCGAGACAACTCCACTCGACCTCCTGCATACACCTGTATATCTCATTAGGTTTTTTGGCAATATATAACCACATCTGGCATGCATT